>JAXBDA010003654.1:0-33369 GCA_036023075.1 Gaultheria prostrata
TTCCCTGCAATTAAGCACAGACACAAAACCCAACCACGTGCACGAATTAAATGGAAAATGAGGATTAACCGCACGTCTAACGCGCTCATTCTTTCCTACTTAGGCGCTTAAATTCATGAATTTCACGTGCCTATCACGTAACAAACCAAATGCTCAGAATTCCAGAAAACTATAACTAGTTCAAAGTTCCAGAAAACTATAACCAGTTCAAAGTTCCAATTCATAGGTCCAAATTCAACTTCAGAGTTCCAAACTCAATCACCAGACTTCCAAAGTTCACTCAGAGTTGGTATTTTTTATTTTATTTGGGCTCAAGTATAGCATCATTGCCCTCAAGTATAGCCAAGTGCAGCAGCAGCTACCGGCCTACCACCAAAGCAATAGCAGTAGCTACTAGCTGCAGCACCTTGTGGGTTTGGCTGTTTTTATTTATTTATTTGGGGTCAAGTGTAGCCAAGTGCAGCAGCAACAGCTACCAGCCTACCACCAAAGCAGCAACAGCTACCAGCCTACCACCAAAGCAGCAGCAGCTACTATAGCTGCAACACCTTGTGGGTTGAACATCATCATTGGCAATACATGTAATGCCATGTACATCATCGTGCCCCGTTGACTTCGTGCCATGCCCGTGCCCTGCTCGTGAAAGACCGTGTCGTGTCGTGCCCCATGCTGACTTAGGCCGTTTCGTGCCCGCTCAATTCCGTGCCCGTGTCGTGCCACGTGCCAACTTCGACCGTGTCGTGTCGTGCCGTGCCATGATTTTGCCGTGCATGTGCTGTGCCGTGCCACCTTCGAACGTGCCGTACTTGTGCCGTGTCCGTACCGACTCGGCCTGTTTGACACCCCTACCTTGGAGGAGTCCTCTCTACCAACAATTACCTTTGTGGTGGTGCAGAAGAGACACCATACCTTTGTGGCAATATTTTACCCAGTTTTTTATTTATTTATTTCATCTTGATCTTTTACTCATATATATGTTTATTGGAGAGAAGTCATTCTCGTTGCACCTGTTTCCATTTTTTTTATTTTTTTATAATCAGGTACTGTTGTGGACACAAACATTTGCCACCCTAAAGAATTTGACTTCTACCTTTGCAGCCATGCGGGTATTCAGGTATGCAGAATTTTCATTTTTTTCGGTTGATGCTAATTTGCCGCAATTTTGGTATACTGGAATATATATTCTAAAAAAGGAATTATTGTTGGTTTTGTTTGCTTTATAAAAACAGGGAACCAGTCGACCTACGCATTACCACGATGCATGTCTGAACGTGATAACTCTACCAGGCCAGGGCACACCGTTAATCTAGCCACAATGCTTGGAATTAAGAGGTGGTCCCTCTAAACTAAGCAGTATGAAAACATTCCCGTGAAAAAATCAATCTGATTAGACATTAGATAGATACGTGAACACAGATTGTAGTATTATTAATTATTTATTTTATAGAATTGACGAGGTGAAATCAATTATAGTGCACAAACATCTACCAATTACAAAATCAACGGGATCGGACATCATTAGATAGGTGAAATCAATGTTGTGGATCTCGAAAAAATCACGGAATAAAAGTTTTATAGAAGTATGGAGGATGAAAAAAAATCTAGAGGGATGCTAAACCCATGCTTTACTATTTGTGCTTGTGCAATGACATTGGGTAAGGCAGTTCAAAAAAAAAAATGACACTGGGTAAGGTTGCTCGGTCGGTAAACCATGAATGGCACTAGGTCTAACATGTGTGTGGGGCTTTGGATTCTTCGTGAATGTTGTATACTGTACATGGGAAATTATTCGGAACCCAAAAGGCAAGGACACGTGGTGCCCGTTTGCTCCATTGTACATTTTATGTATGACTGAAGGTGGACATATGATCTGTTCCTAGTAATTGCCGGATTTGCATGTTCATACTCCAATGTACATTTCTTGAGATTCTCCCGTAAAGTACATAATGTTAAAGCAAATAAGAGATAAAATTACAAAATTTTCCATCAATAAGTCAAATCCAATCTTCAAAATGGATATATATATATATAGAGCTTGATAGGAGATATGCTCTAAGAGTCTCCAATCAATGTCTAATCCTCTAAACTAGAGACTATGGGCACTTCTAGTCAAGCTCTAATAGCATCTCCTATCAAGCTCTATATATATCTCCATTTGGATGTTGGATGTGACATATTGCAGTGCCGGATTCAGAAATTTGTGTTAGGGTGTTCGAAAAATTATCTCAACTCTATTAGCTCAATTAATCGAGAACGTATGCGCACAATCTCATATATTGGTACAAATAGTGAGGTAAAAAAACATAATACCTGTTCCAAAAAAGATTGCCTTATATGCAAAAAGAGAAGTTAAAATACACACATATCAAAAAATTCAAACTTTTTTGAAGTTCTCATCTTACGCGATAGACAATTTTTAGGTAATGAAGGGAATAAGATTTTACAGTTTTCTGAACGAGTTTTCATATTTTGAGCCAATATTGAACCGGTGTATCAATCTACTACTACCATTTGAAAGAAATTGTAGCGAATAGGTTGAAACAGACCTTTTTTTAATATATGCTCTTCTTTAGGATGATATGAAAAAGATTTTATATAGGGGTCCTAGAGTCGAAGGAAAATATTGATCAAGTTACTTACCAGGCTTTGCAAAGTATTTGGTTTCCTTTAAGATTGTCTATAATTCTATAAGCTAAACAAACAGTGCTCTGGTTCAGTGTTCTTTTTTCTTCCTCTCTTTTCTTGTTTTGTTTTGTTAGTCTTGTTTAATTCAGATATGGGTTGCAATTGGGTTGTGGCTGGATGTTCAATTGTTTTTGGATTACGTGTTCAAATATTTTTTTAAGTAGGGTGTTCAAAAGTATTAGAATTGGGTATATGTATTCTAATTTTTTTTATTTATTTCACCTTGCAAATTGCAATGGCTGTGGAGCCGCCTATGACATATTGAGAAGATTTTGTAATTTATCACACATTTTTTTTCAACTTTAATTAATTTTGTATTTTATGAGATTACATTGGAGTGACCCATTGTTCTTTTAGAGATTTGGAGACCAAAATAAATGTGTGGGTCTCTATGTTATTTCGAGACCCACACTTCTATTTTGATCTCTAAAAGAACGATTACTCTCTCCTAAGAGTATAAAAAATTGAAGAAAAGATGGGTAAATTACAAAATCTTTCCTCAATATTTTACATTCGATCTCCAAAATGGAAATATAAAGCTTAATAGGATATGCTCTTGAATGAGTTTCTAAAATAAAGACTTGATTTTGGATATGCATATATGGAGAGATCTCACTCCAACATAGAGATGATTTTCTAAAAAATTTCGTGGTTATAACAATAATACTAGCAATAATATTTTCAATCCAATTATTACAATACCCATATTATTGAAAAGATATTTATGAGACCTTCAAAATGAAATCTATATTTGATATATTTCACACAAAGTTGAAAATTTATAATTTGAAAATTTGGAAGGAAAGTGGAAAATTTTGTATTTTGTTGAAAATAAAGATGAAAAAAGAGTTTTTGATTGGTGTTAAAAAAATAGGAAATGTTTCTATATGCACTTTTTGAATGAAAATAGAGATTTACATCTCTACTTTGGTGGCTTGCATTGGAGATGCTCTTAAAAAAGTCTAAAAAGGGATCACTTCCTCTCCATGCCCCCCTTATAACCTCAATTTTCTTCCATAACTCGGGTTCAAAATTATGATTTGAATCGTTACCTCGTAGAGAACACATAAAAAATTGCAATCTACAAAGTTTCGGTATAACCGGATATGATCAATAGATAGTTGAATAAGTTATTTTTTGTTATGTAAATTGTAAGGTCAAACTGTAGAATATATTTACCTTTTCGTGTAATAATTTGCAATGTGTTATGTCGTAATTAAATAAAAGCTCAATAGCCATTAGATGATCATATTAAGGCGATCTTTTTGCCAACGTTACAGTTGCTGCGCACCAAAAAAAAGTTTTTCTAAATTGAACTTGATAAAACTTACTTCAATTGAAGCAAAGATTAAGTGGATTGACTATTATTTCAATTGAAACAAATTCGTACAATGACTCCACCGAAGGATTTGCTTAAAAAAATGCAACGACAAATTTTCTTTTAATTGAATCATGCTTATCATAAAACTAGGTTCAAGGTCTCGTACCTAGCACGAGTTTTATGCCCGTGTATTTTAATTCAGATTTTAGGGACTCAAATGCGTAAGCAATAAACTCTGGGGGCTCAAATGCGTAAAGCAACAACCTCCATGGACTCAAATGTGTAATTTAGCCATACATAGCCAAAAGACCAAAAGGGCATAACATTGTAGCAAAATTACAAGACAACCAACAAGGCAATTTCAATTCGGAGGGTAAAATTGGCAAATGTGGCATTTGACCAAACACAAATTTTTTTTGGCCTCCCTTTTATAAGTCGAGGATACTATAAATGAGTCAACTTATGATTGTGATTCTGTTTTTTTGATGTTCAAAAAAAAGGTTTGGGAGTGTGAAAAATAAAATTAAAAAAGAACAACAATTAACAAAATTCCAATTTTGAAATAAAATAGCTAATCGAGTAGCTCCTTTCTTTTTAGGAGTAACTTTTATCAACAAAATTTTCAAGGAAATAAGTCTATACACCACATATTTCTTGACCAGTCTTGTTACTATAAATAAGTGTTTTTTCGTTCGATGCAAAGAATACTATAAACAAAAGGCGACAATCGAACGGGTATAACGGTACTAGTTCTTAAATTAGTGTTGCACGATTGACAACGAAAATTTTAGACTATAAAGATGCCGAATTGTATCATAACATTTACCAACATTTCAACTGTACAAAATTCAACTCCATGTTTTTTGTGGGGTACAGCTACAAGTGTAACACCATCTTAACAATTTCTGATTTTCATAAAAAGTGGATTCTACACAAGGGCCCCACCTTTGACAAACTCGGTGAAGGCCAAAGCAACCAAACCCAGCATAGCAAATCTCCCATTCCACATCTCAGCGTCAGAGGTAAATAACCCCTTTGACTTTGACTCCACGGTCACTCCACTGAATAGAGGAATCAGAGATGCTGCGGTTAGCACACCGGAAGTCAGCAAGAACCACGGGATCCCACCGTTGGATATCTGGGCAAACACATCCTCACCCTTGGATAGTTCCACGGCTATTGCTGCCACGAAGCCGATCATGGCGAGTCTGCCGTTGATTCTCTCCGGGGCTGGCCCACTGAATGCGAACACGTCGAAGAAATCGGTGCTGACCTGTCATTGTTAATAAAATGTATTAGATTTCTCACTCCGGCTTCTAATGTAGCAGTATTAAATTAAACGGCACTGTAGAGGATGCATGAAAACTACATATACCTTGGGTTTCGGGGGAGGAGGAGGAGGACTCGGTACGGATGTTGCCGACGACGGTGGTGTTGCGGAGGTACGTCCTACTTCCTCCTTCTTACCGTCCTGCAAAGTCGAGAAATTCAAATCAGCATAAATAAAAACCATGATAATACTCCGTCGAACACAAGTCCTCATGGATAAAACTCAGAGAACTTCCGCTGAACTGCAACAACCTTATTTGCAGAACTATTGATAAACCTAGTACTTCAAATATTTTACAATTTGGCCAAAGACGGGATCTTAAACGATGGCCTGGTGGGCTTCTGCTTATGGAGAACCCTGACTAAACTAAGAAAATTATGAAGGGGGATAAAAAGACCGGAAACATATTTACCTCTGCTATGCAGCGAATTACGCGGCCAGAGTTCCTCTGCTGGCGCGGTGGCATGTAGCCGCAAGGAGCTGTCCGGCTTGAACCCAACCCCTTGGCAACACCGGTCATCGGGCTCAGGAGGGTGGACTGCATTACTGATGAGGTTGCCATTTGAGTGTGTGAAATTTGATGCTTCAAGTGAAATGACTAAAACAATGGATAGTTTTTCTTGCTTCGGTGCTACGAGTTTGAGCTGTGAAGGAAAAGGTAGTAAATGCAGAGCTATGTATAGTGGGAGGAGAGGGAACAGATTGGTGGATATTTTTGGTTCCACGTCATTGAGTTGGACCCCAAAAGGACGTTAGGTCACGTGGGTTCAACTTTGGCCACATATGGTGGGGTTGGGTGACGTGGTTGTCATATGGACCGATAATTCAAAATTGTGTGATTTTTTTTCTAAAGAAAAATTTGTGGTTGTGAAGCCATGGACAGTACTAGGGTTTTGATGGTCTTATGTGAAGGTTGGGGGGTGAGCAATGCCACGTTTTTCCAAGTGGAGTTTGATACGTGAGTAAAATTGCTGTAATGATACCGGCCTAACCACGGTACTGCTGTCGGCTGCACCATCAGTGGACAGTAGCACTGGATTTCCAAAAAGCTGGCTCTCTCGTGAATGTTTTACCAAATACGCGAATCTTCTGCCACTTTCCCCCAGTGTCACAAATTATGTACCATATATTGCGTATAATTTGTAAAACAAAAATGATAACACATATACATAGGCCTCACATATACTCCCTCCGTCTCCAAATTTTAGTCCCAATTTTATTCTAACCGGAAAAAAAAATTATTTATAACTTTGAATCGATAATGAATTATATATTCAATATGAATCTTGTTTGATAGATCTCAATTAGTTCTATAAGACAATATTTTCAAAATCACGTAAGATAAAGTAAATTACGAGATATAATCAATTGAAAAATGGCACGAACTCTTAAAAAGAACCAAAATATGGGGACAGAGGGAGTATTTATTAAGCGGGACTTGTGTATATATATTCCCTGACAGATCAATTGCAACACGACAAGGGAATACGTAATTTACCCTTCCTATCATTCAACAACAAACTCCTATATTTCAGAGTAGTTGAGATATTTCAGGCAGTAGTTGTATTTCCTGGAAGATCCTTAGGTCATATACAGGGAATATTCTTTATATTACTTGTTATTTTGTGTATTAGTAATTACAAAGGTAAATACACGAAGATTTAGTCATAAATGCCACGTGGTATTTAATGAAGCAAGTTATAATTGAAGATGGTTAAATGGATGAGCAAAATCAGGGAATATGCCCTAAAAAGTAGGAAGCATTTGGGCTTTTGACCAAATCAAAGAGCCACGTGGCAGTCACTAGAGGACTTCGGTTTGCAACTAACGTCTATAATCAATATGCATGAGTTCCCAAGAATAAAAGGAAGTAGTTTGGAGACGTGGATATGTGTCTCATTCTCAATGCCTAATTCCAGGTGCATATGACAGCTTTTCAGGATATTCAGGATGGAATTTCCTCCACTATTTGATATTTACAACTGCTACAAGGGTGGTTTTGCTACATGAAGGTTAAGTGAGATGTGAGTATAGGCAAAATGGTTCTTGCATACTAGGGGTGTCCACAGATCGGATTCGTACAGATCGGATCCAAATCCGAACCGAACCGAACCGCTCAGAGCAGATTATGGTTTTTAAGATCTGGAACCATCCGTAGGTGACATATGGATGGATCAGATCAGTTACAGATCGGATTGGATCGGATCAGGCGGATAAGACAGATTAAAGAAGGATTATTGGGTGGATTGAGCGGATCCAATACGATCCGGAACCGCCAGATAAGAAATTATTGATCCGGAACCGAACCGAACATTCACGGATGGGTTAACGGACGGATCGGATTGGACGGATTGAGCGGATCGGATGATCCGCTGGACAGCCCTAGTGCATACAATGAATATGCCCTAAAAAATAGGAGTTATGCCCGTTTTCTGCCGTTATAAAGGGGACACGTGGCGGCAATCAGGGTCATTGTTGTGAATATCAACGGTTGGGCATATTTAAAGTTTTTTTTTAATAAGTGGGAGCAGTTTTAGAAGAAGTTAGAGTGTGGCCCACTTGGCACATATTCACGATCTTGCTATGTTATTTCTCAGGGACTTCACTGCTATAAAAAAGAGAAAACATGGCAGACTAATGGCTGCATGCCCCAAAACTCAATGTCTTTTCATTTTTTACAGCTTCTCAGCTTTATCTATGTTCCAAGCTTCAAATTACGACATTAGCAAGCTTTTATTTCATTATTATTTTTTGTCTATGTGATGGTCATTGTAATGAGCCGAATTAGTAAGGGTCCATTGAGCTCAGCCAAGTCTGTTGGCCGTATGGAAGCAGTGGGAGGGCCCACCCTTACCAGAAGATCAACCGCAGCTAGGGGACCGAACCCCATCAGCTTTGCCAAGTCAGGGATTCACTCGGCACGATTCGGCCTGACGCCCAGAATAAGAAATGCCCAAACATATGGCTACCTTATTGCCGAACCGATAAGTTCGGTATGCCTGTATCGCGTCAGTACTTCCGACTCGGAAGAACGTTGAAGCGGACTCTAGACCATCGTTCGGGTCCCCTGAGCGGTGTCATCCGAACCGATGGGTTTTGAGACACCTCATTCCTTATCAACTGCCTAGCCAATCCACCAAATCGATGGGTATTGTTGAGTCAACACCAAGCGTGGTTGACATACCAAGTGTGGTGTTAGGCGACAGGTTGTCAATCAATGCTTGCAGGACCACGTGATGGATCGGGGAGTCCTCCCAAATCCGTTGACTTACTAGGTGTGTCAAGTGTGACGTCAATCGAAGCAGCAGGCTTGCCCAAGACGATCTGACTCTACCACGTGGAATGTCAGGTATTGGTGGCGCGCGTGAGACGCATGAGGGACTTGGTGAAAAAACCACCCTCCACTACGCTAAATATTGCTTTTACCGGCGATTTTTTGTATCTGCGGTAACAAAACCGCCGTTAAAGGGCTCTATTATCGACCATAATTACGACCCGCCAAGAAAAAAAAGGACTTTTAGCGGTGTCTTTTTATAATGACAACTACTGGCGGAAATCCTATTAACCACCGATAAAATAGTAAATTTTAATATAAATATTTTCATTTTCTTTATATAATCGAAAAGATTGGGTGGTCGCATGGTTAGGTGTCGGGGCTCCACGCAAAGGGTTGCGGGTTCGAAACTTGGGACAAACTTTTTTTCGGAAAAGACTTTTGCCGGCAGTAATAAAACTGCCGCTAAAAATATAACACTATTACTAGCGGTAAATTATCGCCGTTTTTGTATTGCCGATGGCCGTATTGACGGCGGTATGATTTTCGCGTTATTACCGTCTGGAATACTTTTACCGGTGTTTTTTGATCCTTCACTGGTTGTTTTTTAATGCCGCTAATGCTAAAATTTGGCGTGGTGCCTCGTTTGTAAAAGGGTGACTCACCATCCCCTCCAGAGAGCTCGGCACATTCTCTCTCATACACGTAGAAATTGTCTCTCTAAAACTCTTACTTTCACTCTCCCTTTCCGGCTACTTACTAGACCGTCAGAGTGCCTTACCGGGCTCCCAACGGTCCAGGCTTGGCATTAACGTGGGTGCTTAGTGTGCAGATCATCTTCTCAGGCTAACACTCAGGATTCAAGTGCAGTTCAACCATCTCACCTCCTCTCCGTGCAGAACCAAAAGCTCAAAGGGGTAACTCCGGTGAAGCGCCTCCTACAATTACTTTATTTCTGATAATACAAGTGGCAAGCTTCTAATTATGATATTAGCAAGATTTTATCCCTCCTATAGCTTAAATTTTTTTTTTTGCCTCTTGTAGAGGTTTATCATCCCTTCTGAATGCTTGGTCAAGGCCTTTAATAACTTCTTTGACCTCATTCGACTATGGATGGCGAGGAATTTCTGAAAGGGTATGGTCGTGCCCTTAGGGTCAGGTCATTGACAGAAAGACCCTGGAAAGTGCTCTGAAGGGCCTTGCTGGCCCTAGGTTAAAACCTCCTAAAAGTGGAGCTGGTGTGGAGTTCAACACTGTTTCTTCTAATAGGGACCGATTAGGCCCTTCTCACTTTGCTGGCTCACCCCTAGGGCTTACCTGGACACGCAAGGCCTTAGGGACAAACTGGTTTTGTTCACCGGGCTTTGTAATCCCCGGTTTGGAAAAAGGGTTCTGAGACCAGATCCTTAGAACTGGTTCATCCTAAAAAGGTCAAGGGCCGGCGCCCAGGTTGTTGGTAGTCCCTACTTGAACGTCAGTTGGCCTTAAACCAAAAGCGTATACCCCCAGTTTGGGTTATTGGATGTGGAGCCCTGCTGAAATGTATGAGGGGCATACTGACCATATGTCTCAAACAACGGCTTGTTGAGCTTTGGATAAGTGCCAATTGTGATGAAGAACTCGCAAGGCCCTGGACGGACTTTTCCCGATTGACTACCACCGATTGATAGACTTCACCAATTCTAATTGAGACTCCTCCATTCGTCGTACTGGTGTTGCGATCTTCTTGGAAATTACATGTGAAAAATCTATGTTAACCGTGATCGCATGGTCACAGGTGTTTTCTGAAATTTCGCACAGCTCATAGGAATACACACAGCCCTGAGGAGGGCTTTGACAATGCTCTAGATTTGGAATGTGTAGGGGAAGTGAGTCTAGCTTGTGGAATGACAGCCTTCGGTGGAAGGAACTTTCCTTCGACGTGACTTTTGCTTCTTGTCATCATACCCCAATATCATTGACACTGTCCCACAACGCGTGCCAAAATTGTTTCCCAAGAAATGCACAGAGACAGGTGCCAAAATTGTTTCTCAAGAGAGTAACAGAGATATTTAACTTGTTAAAACAAAAGTTTTATACATATAGACCCCTCGCATGCCGGGGAGAAGTCTGGAGAACCCTTTATTCTGCGTACGAGCGTAAAGAGAGGCATTGAGAATTCGAATGTACACATAGCAATTGTGATTACAATACAAACACGCATCCACAGATATTTGATTTCTTTCGCCACCTGTCGGAGGCGAATAGAGAAAGGAGAAGCTGCAACTCGCGACATTCCAATTCGAAAGAACGTCACACTTGTTAAGAGAACGACTCTTGTGACCAGCAGTCCCCTAGTACTCACAAGAAACTCAAAAACTGAAGTTCATGTTTTGGGTTGGGTAAGAAACTCAAAAACTGAAGTTCATGCTTTAGGTGGGGTATTTGCAGACCTATAAGAAAATGGAGAAAACACCTCGATCTCCCTTTCTCCACCCACTTGAGCCATGGGAATTGCATCAGAGATTTCTTTCAAGTCCTCGTTTGTTAGCTTCACTGTAAGAGACCCAATGTTGGCATCAAGGTTCTTTACTTTAGTTGTTCCTGTATAATAACCATGGTGAGAAGTATCAGACATACTTAATTAACCAAAATCTGTGGTATAATGTCAGGTACCTTATTCATTGCATACAAATTAACACGTGCAAAGTATTTATAACGTGCGATTTAGGCCGGGCGAAAATCTAACAATACATAGGGGCCTAACTTCTCCGTAGTGCCTATAAAGGACTTGAATCGTTTGTAGTCCCTACAAACGACTTGGATCGTGTTGTTGGGCTCATTTGGGGATCTTTCTTGAGCCGACTTAAGCGATCGAAACTGATTATTTCTAGTGGTTGTCGAGAACATCAATTATGCCAAAAATCATATTGTTCTGATGTCAATTAACACGTGATCACAAATTTCTCTTGAAACATCAATGTAGTGTATCTATTCGGGTTTTTTTTTTAAGATAAATATATTTGGAAGTCACATTGATCGATACCTACTTAACATGATTGTTGACATGATAGATCTTCTCAAAGACTTCCAAAAAAAAAAAACAAGAACATTTATTATGAAAGTGGTCAGATAATGCCCACAAACAGCGCCAGCAACATGGTCCAATCCTTAAAAAGGACGGGAGAATCGGAACGCTTCCTAGATACGTAGATGCGGAAAGAATTTGGCTTTTCTCAAGGTTAAGTATAAACCAGACCGGTGGTCCAGAAACCTCAGAAAAAGTATTGAAGATGAAATCTAAAGAGAGCATAAGTTGATTGAAAGAGAGCTTGACATACCGGGGAGAGGAACCACATCATTTCCTTGATGGAGAAGCCATGCCAAAGCTAGCTGAGCGGGGCTGCAGGCATGCTTTTTCTGCCAAGTCTGCAAAACGAGCATAGAGAATTTTGTTTTTCTCTAAGTTCTCCCCTCTGAACCTTGGATGCCAAGCCTGAGACAAATGATGTATATCTTCACTATGGAATCCTATAAATCTATGATGAAAACTCAGATGCATAAAATGAAAGATGTATTTTGAATTTTGCAAAATTATTCATGCCCAAGATCAAAACAATACGTGTTTTCAAAAAGGAAATTGCTTCAGACACAGATGTGTTTGCATTAATTCGATGTGTGCAATCCGATGTGCACGTTTGGAACCACGTGCATAGGACAGTTCTGACCTTATCTGTGTCCTTGGACTGAGATCTTCCAAACATCACATTGTCACCCAAATATGAAAATCACAAGTGTTCTCAAACATCTCATTGTTATTTTTTTCCCGAGATGAAAAAGAAGGAAATGAACACGAAACCAAATCAAACAGACATATGACAATATACCAACACGCTTTCTGTAGGCAAGCTTTCCACACTGGCCTTCCCACCAAAGAACCCATGACCAAGAGGGCCATACGCCACTACCCCGATTCCAAGCTCCCTGTGGTTTAAAGGCCAAAAGGGTTGCAAATTGTTTCAGAATTCAGACTCATCAAATACTTCGCTATGTTTTTTTTTATATCTTTTAAGTCTGAAATAACTTTATGACTAATGGCTTTGCTTTGATATTATTAAAACATAGTCCAATAACATCAAACTAACCTACACAATGGAAGTACATCCTCTTCAATTTCACGTGCCCACAGAGAATACTCCATTTGCACGGCAGTGATAGGATGAATTGCATGTGCTCTCCTTATTGTGTCTAGGCTGGCGTCCGATAATCCAATGTACTTTATTTTCCCCTCCTCCACTAGTTTCTTCAGCTCACCCATCTTCCTCGCATTAATTCAAAACAATCATGGGCAAATACAATTTATAGCAAATCTAGAACAGAAAACGCTTGAGACACAGGTGTCCTGACATAGATTGGGGACATAAATGTGTTTGAATGTCTCCAATCCCCAGTACGTCATATGAAACCCATGCACATCAACGAATCTGTATCCGTAGCACTACTCATATGGAATAGAGTTATTTTGATATATTTATAGAAATCATTGTATCTTATGCTTACAGTGTCCTCTATTGGCACGGAGGAGTCCACACGATGCTGGTAATAAAGATCAATATAGTCCACATCTAGCCATTTGAGACTTGCTTCACAGCATTGGCGCACATAGCCAGGGGTACCATTGACCTCCACACGACTCAAATCGGCGGCCAGGATAATTCCAAATTTTGTGGATATCTGAATTTGTTCTCGAGGCAGCTGCTTCAGTGCCTGAAAATCAAAAAGAAATTTTCTTATAGTTTCAGATCAAGATGCAAGTTGAGATCTGCATATCTCAGTAGAAACAGTGACGGACTCGTGTTCACATCATCTGTTACAAACTTACATGAACCAAGATATATGTGGTGGATGCAAATTTGAGTCTAATGTCAGATTCATGAGACTCATTCACCTAATTCGAATTTGAATGTCGAACAAAGTACCTAAATAGAAACCATCGCATGGTATTTCATGTATAATAACTTGGTAATTTTATGCTCACCTAGTATGCTTTCCAAGTGGATGTCCAACTAAAATGTTGGACACATAATCCAAAAAAGTGTACGTATGTAACGTCCCTATACCATATCATGCATATTTCTCATACACAATCTAATCTTTCTCATAGGAATAGATGAAGTTAGCTGTGTGTCTATGCTTCCTTTGCTTTTCACTTTTGACTCCCAGGTTACAAATCTTCGTTTAATTTCAATCAAGAAAATTAAACCAAAGGAAAACGGTCCGTACAAGTACTGTTCATTTCATATTTGTTTTCATTTGCATTGTCAGGTTAGAACTACAGAAAGGCGGAAAACTATACCTTGCCAATCAGTATCTCATTGTCACGGTTTTGTCCATAGATATCAGCTGTATCGAAGTAGGTGATACCCTTCTGAAAAGCATCAATTATAATTGAACATCCAGCTTCATGGGAGAGCGGAGCATTTACAACTCCAGAAAGTCCTAAGCATCCAAAGCCCAATGTAGAAACCTGCAACACAAAACCTGGCTGAAATTGTACTCTTTTCTTCCATGAAGGTGATACCAGCTAAGAGCAAGTACACCCGTTGGTGCCAAAATGAGTTTGCTAAAGTCAGTTTTTGCCTAGCTACAGTGTAAAAAATAACAATGTTATTGCACTAGTTTCGTGTCATTGTGGCACAATGTTAAATTAAACTCATCTCATTTTTCAATGCAAATCAAATGGTTTGAATGACACCGGAGAAATGGCAATAGCCACCTTTGGTGCCAAATTTGGTATTACGGATAGCATTGTCATTTTTTGGCATCAACAAATGTGCAACGGCTGGACTTGAATTTTGTCCCAAAAAATTCCAATCTATAATTTGGATACTCCAAAATCCAAATAGCAATGGGTGGAGAAAGGTAAATGATACTACTACAGACTAACTCCCTTTGCTATTGATATGATCTCCTAGGTTGGAACAAAGGCACAAGAAGGGCAAATCTGAGAATTCAGTTATTCTTCGTCTACTTTTTCTTCATCTGTCTGCAGAAGTTACAACTTCATAGTTCTCAGCAGCATTTGTGTGGAGACAATGATTGGGGCACCACCTATACTCACCCTTGGGGCATTGAATAGTTTTTCTATCAGGACAACGTAGCTAGTCACTAATCGCTCCTTCACATAATACGCGTGCAAGAGCGGGAGCATGAAAATGCTCTCGAAAACTTCTCGTACAATTAAACTGAGCTATATATCCTCGTAGTTGTTGGTTGGACTGTTACCCATTTTGAAAGAGGCTGCTCAGCACCCATTGGCGGAACCCGGATTTTAGCCCGAGAGTTCACTTAAGAAAAATATTTTGATTAAACAATGTAGTAAGTCCATATTATGTAGCTTTTTTATTTCAGTAATACATTTTGCATCAACGAATTTTTAATTTAATTTACTCTTATAAAAATAAAAATAAAAACTCTGTTTGCTCTGTCTCTCCACTTTTAAGTTTGCTAATTCAAGCCCCATATGGAATCAGTTTGGAGTGATCCCGTCACTATTTCCCTCGGATTAAGGCTGGAGTAATTTCTTTAAATATCAAAGAATTAAAAAAGTGAGCATATGGGATAGTTCAAATTCTGGGAGCCTTCAAATTTAGAGGTGCTTGGGAGAATTTTTTTTTTCTTTTGGTTCTAAATTCTGAATTACAATCAAAATCTGTAAAGAAACTATTTTGAAGAGATGTAAAATAAATTTTGCAGCATAGTAATATAAGAAGAAGTTTTGGCTTTGATTTAACAATTTTCTGGGCACCTTAAATGCAAAAAACCATATCAAGGTATTTTCCAATATATGCGCAGAGACTATGGAATTAATATTTCGAACATATCTTCAGAACTCAGTATGTTCGAAACCATCCAATGTACATAAACCTCACATAATGCACGTATAGCTCATATCCATTGAACGATTCCGAACGTACATCTGGATCTAAATATTTATGTTCGAGTGTACCGCATTGACTTTGTACATTGAGAGAGGGAGAAAGATAGAAGAGGAAGCTAGGCATATTTACCTCGAAGCCTTGGCTGCCTAATTGCACTTTGGGGACTTGGATGTGGGACTTCTGCAGCTCCATTGATTCTCCACAAGAAACAAAATCTCAGGTCGAAGAGATGCTCAATGTGAGAAAGGAAATGGGAGAGGGAATACCTCTTGAAAAGAAAGAAAGGCAGCTGTAACCTTCAAAAAAAAAACTAACAACTCCTTTGGATTGAGGGAAATGGTGAGAATAGAAAGGAGAAGAAAGGGAACTCAACTCTCTCCCACGTTTGGATCACGAAAATGGTGGGAGAGGAAGAGAAAAGGTGAGAATCCTAAACCCCTTACCCACCCCCCCGGCGGTCGTGAGGTCCACCCCGTCGCCGGATCGCTGTCGGACTTGTACCGTTGTCTTTCGTCTCGTCGAGGGGAAGCCGAATCTGTGATCAAAATTAGTTTTTGAGGTCGCCGGAAATGACCGGAATGGGAGGGAGAGAGAGTGATTTCTCAGGGTTGTTTGGATGGAAGGGTGAGAAACCACTCCCCTCTCTTTTCTTCTCTCACCATTAATGAAAAACCTTCCCATTTCTTCTCCTTTCTCCTCTCACCATCCAAAGACACTGTAAAAGAAAAACTTAAAAGTTTTTGAATAACATTTTGTGTTGGAATTTACTAGTGAAATAATGTACTAATGTAGGTAAGAACTAACAGGGTGTGAGGTGCATGCATGACGTGTATATTCACATGGAAACAAAGTTAACCAAACATGAAACTGTTGACTTTGTGGCTAGGTTGGGGTGAAGAGAGAGTTCCTTAGCCTCTGTTTGTTTTGTAAATCTTGATTAGACTCGACTCGTTTAAGAGGTGTTTGGCCACTTATTTTTTGTATTTTGATTTTCGTATTTTCTACTTTTAGGTGTTTAACATACCATAGTGAAAACACATTCTGCGAAAAATGAGTTTTTGGTTTTTGAGTTTAGAGAAGAAAAGTCAAAAATAGATTTTTTTTTTTGAACTGCTAGTCAAAAATAGGTTGAGATAAGTTTTTTGACTTCTCATTTTTTATTTAGTCCATTTTGATTAACAAAAAGACCTACATTATGTATTCTGCACATATCTCATAAAACGCTACTCCTATTTCAAAATGCATTCTGCACATTTCTCTCAAACACATTCCTACCAAATTCAAAATACACTCTAACTATAATCCAAAAAACTAAAAAGCCAAAAAATTAAAAATGAAAAGTCCCAAATACCTCCTAAGAGCATCTCCAACCATACCTACATTTCTGCATTTTGAAGAATGAAAGGGCTCTAACCAATCTTCATTTTCCTCCTTCATTTTGGAGAATATGAAGAACCACTTCAAAAATGAAGAACATTCTTCAAATGAGTTTTGCACTATTCATTTTATCTAAAATGTGTTTATATTTTAAATTCTTGATCAAATTTTCATAAAAATGGTACCAATAAAAAGATATTACAAATACCTTTAACATGAAACCAATATCCAATATATCCAAAATTTGAATTTTTATGGGGGGAAGCTTTGGAGGGAAATAGAGGGAAAAATGAAGAATTAGATTGGAGTTAGAGTGAATAGTGACATTCTTCAAAGTCACCTTTTTAGTAAAAAATATTATTTTAGTTCTTCAAATTGAAGAATGTGATTGGAAATGCTCTAACGAGACTCCAAAGTACTCCATCCGTCCCCAAAATTTTTATTCAAAACGAAGAATAAGTCTTCTAAAATAAATTTTTCAATTTTTTTCCATAAATTATAAGTACTCGTTGATATCTAGTAAATTGTTTTAAAATATTGAATTTTTCTTAAAATTTTTATGGTATTATTTTCAAATCCTCGTTTTGCCCACTAGATAAAAAATTTGGGACCGAGAATAATTACGCTAACTTGAGCCAAGCTCAAGCTCGACATTACAAAGATGGGTAAAATACAAGCCGCTCCTCTTTCAGAGGTCTGGTTCCCACGCACTCCACCAAACAATTTAAAAGGCACCATTAAGTCCACCCAATGTGCACGGGAACATGAAACACGGCAGATCCAACGGAAACTCAAGTTTGTTGGAAAAACTTCAACTCAAGGGTACCCTAAACTTAAACTCTAGAGTATCCTAATGAAAGTATCTAGATCATAGAGTACCCTAATGAAAGTGCCTAAAATTCTAGGGTACCCTATGAAAGTGTCTAGACCCCTAAAATTTTATAATAAAAAAGTGCACCCTGAACCTAAAACCCCTAGAGTACCCTATGAAAGTGTTTAAACATAAACCATAGAATACCCTATGAAAGTACCTAAATATAAACCCTAGAGTATCCTATGAAAGTGCCTAAAACTCTAGGGGTACTCTCTGAAAGTGCCTAAACCACTAAAACCCTATAATAGGAAAGTGCACCATCAACCTAAACCTTAGAGTACCCTATGAAAGTGCCTAAATATAAACCCTAGGGTACCCCCATGAAAGTGCTTAAAATCCTAGGGTATCCTCTGAAAGTGCCTAAACCACTAAAACACTATAATAGGAAAGTGCACCCTAAGCCTAAACAAAAAAAAAAGACTAATTGACCTTAATAATAATTAAAAAGAACCATTAACCTTAATGGTAATAAATAGTAGTATTTGTTTTATGGATCGGCCCGTAATAAAACCTACAAATTGGCTCGCCTTTGTACCCTTTGAGTAGCAAATTAGCAATTGAGATTTGAGAGACTGAAAATCAAATTCGAGACTGAAATCCATCAATCGATCGACGCAATTTGGGAGAGAAGAAGAGAGGGAAAAATGGAGAGAGGAGAGAGAATGAGGAGAGAGAAGGCGGTCACGGCGATGGCACTGGTAGGGCTGCTTCTGCTCAACTTGGTGTGCGACGTCTCGGCTCTCTCCGTCACCGTACAAGACGTCGAATGCGTGTACGAGTACGTTCTGTATGAAAACGATTCCGTCTCCGGTAACTTCGTCGTCGTCGATCACGATATTTTCTGGAGCTCCGACCACCCCGGCATCGATTTCATAGTAATCTCCCTCTCTCCATATAGGTGTATATTTGCGTATATACATGTGCATATGATAACCTATTTCGTAATATGATTGGATACTGTTTGATCTACTTGATTGGATCTTAGATTTTGCTTGATGCTTCCATTTTCTTGATCGATTGTACGTCCCGTTGGATTTGGAATGAGAATTGACATCATGTTGGGTTGGTCATTTGATTTCATGTTTGGAAAATTGGCGAATAATTTGCCAGTCTGTTAATGGGTATTAACCAAGCTTCATTTTTTGTTGATTGATTTGATGTCTTGTTCGATTTGGAATGAAGACTCTCAGGATTTTTAGGGTTTATGGTCTAGGTCATTTGATTTTAGGATTGACCAATTGGAGAAAGTCCAATTAAATTTGGGTAACTTAATAGCATAGCCGAACAAACAAAATAAGCTCGTCCCAGTAATGAAGCTATGATTCAAAGCTTAGTAGTGTTGATAATTATGAGAAGAACAGGTTTAGTAGTGTTGACTGCTGTTGGTGAAGCTATAACACTTTCAAAATATGAAGACTCGTCGTGGGATATGGTAAGATACTAGGGTTATATGTTGGAGTATCTTTGTGTGGAATAGGGCAATGTATATTAACTTTTCTTTTCTTCTTATAATATATCTCGCCAAGTCAGAGTTTACTTTTTATATACAACTTTTCGTTATTAACACATTATAAATATTTGTCACCAGTAGATGAAAATCCTAGAGCCGTCCGTGAGAAAAAGAGTACTGATGGGGATTCACCTAAGCATTTTGTCCCAATCAAATAGGGTCAGCTACATGAATCTTTTTCGCCACCCTTTCTAGCCTATATGAGTGGGATTGATGGGGTTTAATAATGGTAAAACGTGATTCTCAATATTGGTTGTAGAGGTGATGGATAGGTGATGAGTTGCTACTTTGGTGGGTTGTTCAAGAATTGTAGTAACCCAAATAAGATCACAAATTTTCAATAGATGAAGCTATTCAAAATTTCAAAGTTCAAACTTTTTCAAGATTGTATTATTATATTATATGCATATGCCAAGGATATACTCACTACAGTATACTATTTTTATTAGGTTAGTAATGTAGCACTGGACATGCTTGAAGTACATGTGTCATGTGTGTATATGGGGTTTTGCT
This sequence comes from Gaultheria prostrata, assembly GCA_036023075.1. Lineage (NCBI taxonomy): Eukaryota > Viridiplantae > Streptophyta > Magnoliopsida > Ericales > Ericaceae > Gaultheria > Gaultheria prostrata. The sequence goes on from JAXBDA010003654.1 coordinate 19,805, forward strand.
CTTATATGTTGATAACATCTTGTTTAATTGGAATGGTGTTTTGAAGCTCTGTAGATTACCTTTGGACCTTTTTGGGCATGCTATTTCCTGCTCAACCTCCTAAACCCCGATCCACCACCGCTTGCCTTTCTTATTTTTATTCCCATTCTATAGTTTGTGTGTGCCAATGAGGAACCCGTTTAGTGAAATGAACCACCACATCTTATCATCTGGATTCACTTTATTTCACTTTCTCATATGAACTAAACCATAATGATAAGATTACCAGAAACAGCACCAATAGTTAATTAGTTGTTACGGCACCTATAGTTAATTTGTTGTTGGGTTTAGGACTATCTTTGAAATCAGTGTATTTATTTAGTCCCTGGTTTTTGTGCAGGTGACATCTCCGTTAGGTAATGAGGTGCACACTCTGAAGGGAACATCTGGGGACAAGTTTGAGTTCAAGGCTCCAAGAAGTGGAATGTATAAATTCTGTTTTCATAATCCTCACAAAACACCAGAGACGGTCGCTTTCCACATACATATTGGCCACATTCCCAATGAACACAACCTTGCAAAAGATGGTTTGTCATATATTTTTTAATTTAAATTATGAGTTTGCATGTTTGAACTGCAAGTACTTATACTGTTATGCCTAACTGTTTGAGGCTGGTAAGTGACATGTTTGTCGTTCTTCGCATTAATCCTTACCTGGTGGTTTGTTGCAGAACATTTGGACCCTGTTAATGTCAAGATAGCTGAGTTGAGGGAGGCATTGGAATCTGTTACGTCAGAGCAACAGTACTTGAAAGCACGTGATGCTCGCCACCGTCGTAGTAAGCTGTTCTTTCTCTTCAAACTTCTGTGTGGTAGTTAAATTGATGCAGTCATCAAAATTTGTGGTGTTGTTGTAGCCGTTATCTGGTCTTGATGATGCCTGGACCCGACTGCGGTGGTCTAGCTGTACATGGTTTTGCAATGTCAAACAAAACTTGTCTAGAATCTAGACAATTTTGTATTGGTTGAATTCTGGATTGTTCTGTTCTGCAGAGATTCTACCTCTGCTGCATACTTCCACCACTGCATACTTCCTGAACAAAAAATTCTTTTTAATAAGAGGAACATTGCAAGAAAGAGCAGTGCCCATTTACCCATACCCACGGGGAAATTAGTATTTACTGTTTAAGGATAGTTTTAGCTGACGATGGAGATGGAGTTTGATGTTATGCGGGACAAAAGCAAATTTTCAGCCATTAGTGGTGTTCCAAAAAATTATATTTCTGTTTCATTTTGCTCACTCACGGGTGAAACATTGGTTTGACTGCACAATGCACATGTTGATTGGAGAATGGTATGCTTCCACTGCCGTATTCCACTTGTATGCAAGAAAAATTGCAATACTAATGAAGTGGACGGAATAAGTAGTTTATGTTCTAAGAAAGAATTAAGAAACCAATTGGGATGGTATGTCTTTTATTGAAGAGGGAGGGGGGGTATAATGGATACTACTATAATATAGATTGAAAGTTTGGAACTTCTTTTGTTACTCGAAGCCATCGTATGGCACATTCCATGACTTCTACTTTTTTCCCCTGTGTTTTGGAGGTATGTTGGTCAGAGAAATGCTATAAACTTAACCTTGTGATTTGGCTGAATCACGCCCAATGAATACTTGTTCGTTCTGGCATTCTCCTTGTTGATCAACGACCAAGTTGTCTCAACAAGAAAACTTATGTTTGTAGTTTTATTAGGGTTATTCCACCAAATAGCCTGGTACTGATTCACCATGTTTGTTTCTGCTGCAGCTAATGAGAGTACGAGGAAACGGGTTGTGTTTTACACACTTGGAGAATACCTTTTGCTGGCTTTTCTAAGTGTGCTTCAAGTCGTGTATATACGGCAGCTGTTCAGTAAGTCGTTTGGTTACAACAGGGTTTGAGGCATCTAGGTTAGTATTTGGAGAGTCAACAGATGAGTTTAGAGAAAAACATGTTTTTTTTTTTTAATTTTCTGTACCGATTCTACCGACTCATATTCTAGATTATATACAGTAATATTTGTTCAGGATGTAACTTCCCCAGCTTAGTGTGTTTAGTTGACGTGATTTGCTGATTTGAATGATGTGAAATTGATTCTCTGTCGGGGTTACACATATTGGACCATAAAGAGTCGTGCAGGACTAAAACTTTGTTCGTTTAGGGTTTCCAAACCGGGTTTTGAAAACCTTCCCTTGTTCGGTTACAAAAGGGGTTTTTAAGACCGGTTCTAAAAAACCACCAAACAAGGCAGAAAAACACACTGATGCACACGTTTGAAAACCACCAGGTTTTGGGTTTTCAAGAGGAATTTTCAAGATCGGTTCTCAAAAACTATGAAAGCTTGATCTATTTATCTGTCCAATTGATCTGATTGTCCATGGATTTAATCAAGTAGATCAGAAACCAAATTTGAGAATCTTGGGCTTTGCAAACGGCATTACTGTATCGAGCCTCGTTTTAACTGTATCAAAGCCTAGTTTAGTTTTAGTGTTCGGTTGTTTAGACCTTATTATTTCAGCCTAATAAGTGAGTTGACTTATTTTTTCGCGTTAGTTAATTTTTCATTATTTTTTGTGTATTATTGATTGTCTCAATAAGAGAAATAAAAAAAAAGTAAAAAATTACTATAATCAAAACTCAATTTTTTTGAATAAAAACAAAAATAAGTAAAAAGACGGATTTTTTTGACTTTTTTTCGTTTTTATTCAAAAAATTGAGAATCCCAATCATAATTTTTTGCTTTTTCGAGCTCTTATCGAAACGACCTAATAATACACAAAAACTTGACGCAAAACTAACAACAGGAAAAAGAAAATTAAATAAGGACAAAAATAAGTCAAAACTAGGCCAAAGTAGGCTTAAAGATTGGTATGTTGTCAGCCCAATCGATCCGGCCAGAGTATTTGAGAAACTCAATGTAATTAAAGTGTCTTCTTCGAGTTTGTTTGAATTTCGTAACAAGCCCATCTCCAATGAGTTTTTTAACCATGGCATTGACGTATATTTCTAATAAAATCCAAAAAATGAGTAGCGAACTGGTATTTGATTGTTCTTTTGAACAGATGAAGAATCAGTGTGCTGCTATGTTACATGCATGCGTTCATTATATCATCTTTGAAAAGTTGTAGCTTAATCATGTACTACTTTCCAACTTGTTGGAATAACCAAAGGTATCCACATTCAGTATACTGCTGCTACCGTAAAAACCAACAAAGGGCTAAAAACGATTACGAAAATTTACAGCTTTGAGCACAACTATAGGCTGACAGCGGCAAGAAATTATCCGAAAACTACCGGTTAATGTGACTGAACTATTGGATCGGAGATCACATTTTTATCCGAGAACTATAGTTGGGAGAAAGGAAGGAGTAAGAAAGAAGAAGCAATTCCACTGTTTAGGAATTTTCTGGCATTTGCTTCAGTCCTTTGCATCTGCTATTCCCCCTGGTGTTATCTGAAAGATGTGCTTTTATGTCAAGAAGAACTTTGTCAAATTAGCAATACTATGACTTGAATGTGTATTGAATCTATGAATGCAAGTGATACTTAAATAAGTGAGAAACTGGGGAAGGATATTGCTTCAGCTTCTGGCAAATTTGGGGCGTCGAATACCTTGCAAACACGCTGTTCGCCTTTGCCCTTTCTAAACATCAACCTGATTGTTGCTGCATGAGCAAGCACATGCCCTCCTGCTGGCTTCTTCGGATCTGATATGAACATCCCTCCACCCGGGTCAGCAATAACTGCATCAAAAAATGGACAATTTTGCATTAAGCATCTAAAATTCCTCTTGCCGTAATATTTTGAGGCAGTGAGAGTATGGTACGGTTAAATTTCTTATCGTTTATTTACATCACGCAGTTACAAATCCTTTTCTATTGATAATGACCTGATGCAGATTGAGGATTACCTTGGTTAGTCATGTAGACAGCAACATTGAACTCTTCAGCTATCTTTATTAACCTGGAAAGCATTTGAGCCAGCTTTTGCTGCATATAGGTTATAGGAAACCAATTTTGTCATTGCGAGAAATGACACTAAAATAAAAAGGTTAGAATTAGCAAGTAGGTATCTTTCTTAGCTTCCAACAACGAATTCAGCATCAATAGAAGAAGGTTCAACTACTGTACAATAAGTTGAGCAACAACATTACTAGCATCAATTTCAGCATCTATCACAATAAGTTCTGAAATTCTTATATGAAGCTACGACGACTTTTGTAGGCTATGAAAGGTATTTGATAGCAGATACGTACATTCTTGACTTCTGAAATTTATTTAAAGATACGGAATATGAGCTTAGCTGAAAATTGGATTTGAAGTTGGAATGATGTCATTAGTTGCTAATTTATGGATCAGCAAGTATATTACAGCTGATATCACAGCACACTCTAGAGACTCGAGTTAACCTGTCGCTCGGCGAGTTCTCCTCTTCCGGTGAAATCAACACGAAAAAGAGCAATTACAGAATCCACAATCTGGAAAATTCAAATTTTATTCACATCAATATAATGATAAGCCTTAAAAGTTATGGCATCATGCCATCATAAGGTTATTTCTGTTAGTAATCTCTCACCAGAAGTCTAAAAGGTTCCTCAGACATTTTGGCAGCCAGACCAAGAAGCAGGTTGTACTGATGCTCATATGTATATGCACGTGCATAAATGATCTGTCACATTTACAAACTAGGCGTACTTAGTTCTGGTTTTCACTTATTACCATCCTAATTCATTGAAGTTGAAAGGAAAATGTGAGGCTTACATTATCAAGGACAGCTCCAGCGTCCATGCCAAACCTTTCAGCTATTGGAACTATGCGATCAGGCCGGCTGCAAGGGGAATCTAGCTGAGGAAAAACACGCAGAAACTAGGTAGAAAAGAGATTCGTCAAAAGCAGCACCATAAAATGTCACTTCTTATGTTTGTTGTACTACAGAATACTATGATATTGAGTAACAATCAGAAAGGATACAAAGTTCCTTCAGTATCAATGTATGCAACCTTTCCATTTCCTCCCTTCATGCTAGTGGGAAGCTACAAAAGCGAAGGAAAACGGATAAACTACTTTAAAGTGTTAAACTGCAAGCCCAAAGACGGTAATTGTAAATAGCTTGGAACAGTTACATCAAGCTTTTTATTAACATATAGGTGGTGGGGAAAGGATAGCTGATCTTCTAAATCACCAGCTTTAACTCAAGTTTTGTCTTCGGACACCCAAACAGGAGACAAAAAAGGCGACTATACTACCATTTTTTGCAACATCGCTCCATTCGTGTCTAGACTTATTTGGCACTAATTTTATTTTAGCTGTTAGATCACAACTATTGATCACAACCATTATGCCGAAAATGGCTTTGCCAAATCATCAGCCAAGCTAGAAACACCAAAATACCATTTTTCTTTCATGATTTAGATAACCATTGGTGATGTCAAAGCTAAACCTCAGGCCAAAGAATAGTTTCGGCAAGAGAAATGGTTAACAAGGAGACACTCTTATCGATGAAGATACCCAAAAAAACAGAAGTAACATTGGATGCTTGAAGAGAAAGTTGAGCTAAACTATCTCTAATGTATTCGAACTGAGCCAACTCGATATGTAGTCCAAACCTAAGCCCAACTAGCACAGCTAATTCTAATGAGAGAAATTCCAGCAACGAACCTGTGTGGTAACGCAGAGCGTGTGTGCTAGCTGTGTCTTGCCAGACCTGAATTTCAAACACCAATAACCATTAGTAGATCACAAATTAAGATATGAAATAATAGTAGAAACACTTCAAACATATAACACAATTGCTGTGATACAAACATAAGAGACGTCGGAATAGAGAAAGGGTGGTTCTCACCTGAATTCACCAAAAGCTTCCGTAATTGACATAGTTTCGATCCCACCTTTGCATATCAAAAGGTACAAGATGTTAAAACCAAACTCTGCCAATTTCAGCATCGAAAACTACTGATTCCATGAATAATAAACAGACAAGATAGGAAATTACCACCCAAGAGTTCATCTAGGGCCTGGCTTCCACTTGTGATGCGAACCACCGCTTTTCTCTGTTTACAAGAAAAATATTGAATCAGTTGACTGTAAATTTACAACCGAACCAAACAACTATTGGAAGCCCCCAACAAGCGGCCTCACATAGGACTTCAAAATACCCGCTAAAAGTTTAAAAAAAAAAAAACTTAGCCAAACAACTCCTAGGAGTTTTCTATCATGCGGAGACATTCTATTCTGTATTCAAAAAACTTCTGCCAAAAGAAGATTAGAAACCGAGCCAAACAACTGGCAAGTTTGCTACATGCGCCAAAATTGTTATGCCTATATTTTCTGTTGAAAGTATATATCTTGAACGTAACAAGGTTTATACTCAGAAGATAGATAGTACGGACTGAATTTTGCTTGATCAAACTAATTGATATCTATGAAATGTTATCCATATTACTTATAAAGAGTGTTACATACTAAAACTTATAATCAAACTTTTATCCAGTTAACATAGAACGAACAACAAAGTATCACAGGGAGTAAGAATAACAACTTACTCTGAGCAGAGCATCACTTCCTGTGATGTAACCGCAATTCTGAGATAAATTGAACATAGCAAACTCAGAAACTGTAGAAATCAAAGGAAAACAAATTACAGTGATAAGTAACTTTTCATAAATGACTATCGAACTCTAACCACTATCTTCTCAACAGCTTCACATATTTTATCCACTTTTGCCTCAGATAATCCTTTAATTCCGGTCAAGCTCTGCGAAATTGAGATTACAGTTTAAAACAATTGCTCCAAAACTGAAATGCACAAAACGGAATTGAAAATTTCTAGATACCTTCTTTGTATGCATCATCAAACCATTGCATGTGTAGATCCCTGCATCCTGAAGTTTCTTCACGTCTCCAGCGTTGATTCCATGAGATATCACTACAAAGTTGCGATTCAAAGCAAAAACCAGAATTACAGATCAGTATTTGATTCATTTGAACAGATTACTTGCCGATCTGTTTTCTATACATGAACAAAAGCAATCTATAAATTGATCGTGACCAGTTTGGAAGAAACTTTGACGTTGATCAGGTAGTTCCAAAAATCAGTACTAAAATGGGGGGGAAACAGTCATAGCTGAAAACATAGCAAAACTTTTAAAGCAAACACAAAATTGAGATCAAATTTCACTCACTTTCTGGTGTTGTGGCTACAAATAGCGAATTAGTGACGAATATGAAAATGAAAGAGAAATTCAGAACAATGTCAAAATTAACACAACATTAACAAATGTAGAACAGAAACAATTCATATTCGATCACGACTACGTAAATTTCAGTTAAGTTATCGAGAAGAAATTGAAATCTAGCCATAAATTTAAATCAATCATTAGAAAAATGTGGAAAAAAAAAACATGTAGAAAGGAAAATAATGAGGCGTATAGTTAGTTACACTTGTCGATGGCTTCAAACAAGTCATCTTCGTCCTCGATCTCTTCACGTTCGACGATCTGTAGCTGGCCATGTTCTTCGGACCTTAGATCAATTGCAAATACAGAATCGGAAAAAATCGTTAGGTATCGTTGCAATACAAATGCATTGATCTCTGGAATCGGAGTAAGTTTACGAGTGAGAGCTTACTTGAATGCTTGCATTTTCGATTCAGGAGAGAGAGAGAGAGAGAGATTTGGTTTGCGAAATTGGAACGGTGAATTTGAATTGGGAAAAGCGTGGGGATTATATAGGGGCGGGGCGGGATTGTGAATTTTCAGGAGTGCTTATCAGTGCATGGAGTCCACTTCTGGATTGTATCGAGCACATCACCGCATGACGTGGCAGCTAATTGAGCCCACATTCGAATTGGCACGCGCGAGGGGAATTTATTGGGCGGGACGTTCCATTCTTTCTTCTTCTTCCTGAGGAATATTTTTTAGTGTGGAGCGGGTATGGTTGACGTAATACCCGTGTGTGTATATCCGGCCGTCCAAAAATTAAACGGACGGTTTGGATTAAAACACACTTTTCCTTCTTTAAATCCATCTGACACTTTCAATCCGGTCCATCCGTTGCATTTTTTGACAGCCGAATGAGCACGAACAGGCACTACGTAAGTACCCGGAGGGCATTGAAAATGTTTGCGTTTTTTTCCTGTGTAAATTAATGCTGTCTCTTTATTTACAGTTGAATTTATAATAGTTAAACTTGTTATATATAATTGTTATATTAAAAATATTGTTGGATTTTCTTACTATTTGAAACATCTAGATCAATGTAATTGCCATAAACTTACCTCTAAGAGCATCTTCAATGGCATACTTAAAAAAAAAAATACTTAATTTTTGGCATTTAGATACTCAAAAAAGGCTCACAATGGCATTTCGATAAATAATCAAAGTTAGTAACATTTTTTATAAATACTCAAATTTTGGCACTTGGATACCCAAAACTACCAACATTTTCCCAATAATCAAACTTGGATACTCAAAACTACCAACATTTTTCCTTCTTTTGATTATGGACAAAAATGAACCATTATAGAGCTTCATATTGCTAACTTTAGAAACTCATTAAATGAATACTCAAAATGTAATGTGCCAACATTTGGGTATTCACATTTGAATATGTCATTGGTGATACTCTAATGATACAAAAATAAAAATAATCATCCCTCATGGTTGTGAAAACTTTATATCCAACTCAAAACCAATTGGTAATGAGTGGAGATGTCCCAGCACATATTAAGTACCCATTCCACGCATAAGCAATATTCCTTAACATCCCCCCTCATGTGCAGCCACATTTGAGGTCTGTCACGTGTAGCCACTTTTCGGGTCCTATTATTGTGCAGTCTTTTTTGCTGGTCTGTCATCGTGGGGTATGGATTGTGAATTTTTTTTTTAAATGTGGGGGAGTGGAATAGGTCCCGCTCTGATACCATGTGGAAACTTTATATCCAATTCAAAACCAATTGACAATGAGTGAAGAAGTCCCAGCATATATTAAGTGCTCACTCATTCATCCTAAGCAATGTGGGACAACATTCCTTAACAATTTCGGAATTGCATTATGAGGGATGCGGTAAAAAGGTCTCTTCACGTCTTATGTCATATTTACTCAAAGGATTTGGGCACCGAAAGCAAAACTTTAACTTCGGGTCCTCTTAAATGTTTACATAAATACTCTCCGTCCCAAAATGATAGTCCCTTTTGGAATTACGTGTCATTTTCAACGGCTTATATTTTTAATGTGAACATAAAAAAATATGCATTATGAATCTTGTTTGATAGATCTCAATTATTTCTCTTATACAAAAATTTTAAAATCATAAAAATTATTGTAAATTAAAAGATATAAGCCGTTAAAAATGACATGCAGTTCCAAAATGGACTATTATTTTGGGATGGAGGGAGTAACTAAATAAGAAAGAAAAAAATAGAACAGGTAAAAAAAAAAAAACGCCTTTAATGGCCCCATGGAGAAGGCATGAGAGAGGAAAGGAAATTGAGGGGTTGTCAGTTTTTAAGTCGATATTTTGTAAGAAAATAATCTGTCTCGTAAAACGTAATAAGTCAATTTTGAATTAATTAAGTTATGAATTGAAAGAAGGCCTGAATTTGAGCTAACTTTTGCTCACAAGTGCAAGTAGTCCCACATCGGAAGAGTAAACGGAATTTTGGTCCCGTTTGGTGTGGGGTGTATTTCTTGGTTAGGTCGTCAGTTGACGAAGGTGACCTTGTAGTCACTGCAAGTGATGGTTCGGTTGCGTTGGAGGATGCAAGCGCCATAGGTTTGTAGGTTTGGGGTGTTTGTTTTTGGGTTTTTGGTTTGGTGGTGCCGAATTGTGTTTTCCAATCACCCGTTCGGTTTTGGCCTTATTGTAAGTGGGATTGCACGATGGCATGTCGTGATCTCCCCCATATTGATGACGGTGGCAGCCTGCAGCGGTGGTATGACGTGGTTTTCTATCTTTCCGATGACGGCGATGAAGCTAAAGCTGTCTGCTGACTGTTTGTTTGGGTGGTTTATTTCTTTTTGTTCTTTTCCTTGTATCATCTAACCTTGGTTAATTCCCCTCCCCTTCCCCATCCCATGTACCCCTTATCGAATTTTTTTAATACATTGAATAATTTTGCCAATTAAAAAAAAATTAAAGCCTTTACAGGTTTATAAAATATTTTGCCCTTTTTGCTATTTCTCCAATTGGCTAATGGTGGGCCCGAAATTTGGGCTAAAACCTGGGGGGCCAGAAGCTGCTGCTTCATGGGATTGCTCTCTTATTAGCCGGGACTCATTCATTTTGTACGTGTACTATATTTTTTGATCAACCTATACATGCAATTATTAAACTACTCCTCCATATGATAGTAGTATAGAATTTATTTTTTTTGTCATTCGTCATTCCTAATCTATTATATTGGGGAAGGGAGAACGAGACTCGATCCCGAGATGCAGTATGACATTCAAGAGCTCTTCTGCATAATCTAGTCACCGGCCCCTTACGTATAGAATTCCGTAAATGCATATTGTGTGCATCTATAACTATTTTAAACGCAAAATAAAAAACCTCTATTGTGCTACCACCATAAAAGTCGTAATAAAAAATATAGTCGACGCTCTTTCATCATGTACAATGGATTTATAATCAAACTTGGATTGACGGGTATTAGGTTTTTAAACTAAAACACATTGGATGGACAAAATCCATATATTGTTTTTAAAATTTTAGAAAAATTCTGTTACACTTATGAAGATAATTTGAAATTTGTATAGGGTGGTTGTCCGGGCTCAGCCACCCCTCGGTCGCTCTTTGGCTATTATACATTGATCTTTGACCATCAATAATTAGAAGAGTGAATCGGGTTAAATTAAGGATCATATGGTATGCATAAATATTACTCCCTCTGTCCCATAATTTATGTCTACTTTCACTATTCATGATAACTCAAAATATTGTTCAAATTTTAACATGTATGATGTTATAAATATTGAATTTTGTTTGATAGCAACGCTTTTAAAATTATAAAAAATATTATATTGGAAGTTATAAGCAATTGAAAAATAGTATGCATGCCCGAAAATGGACAAGAAATTTTGGACAGAGGTAGTGGGCAAGAAAATACTATTTACGAAGTGTATAAATTGTATTCAAGTTGTGCACGGATATAATAGTTAGCTTACACCAATCGATTGATTAATAATTAGGCACATGGCTTCCCTGCAGTCAACTGTAGAGAAGCCTCTACCGTTTAATCACATACATCTTCTCAACAATCGATGGTCGACATTTGCCAGAGTATCCTACGGGTAAGACACTTTCAGTAAATCTGGTCCATTGAAAATACTTTTGGACGACTGAAATAACGTGAACAACACTCAACTCTCTGCAGACTGCAGTCCAAATGTTGTTTCCATAACCGGGTGTTTAGTTCAGCTTTGTTCCGTGAGAACTTGTTCAACCAGTCATTACATTAACAAATACACAGTAAACTCAACAATCCAATTCAACCTGCTCGTAGGGATCGATGAATTCCACCTCCAAACTTCCCCAGAAGAACACTTTCTGCAGATTGCACATGCAGTCTTAAGTTTGACAATGTCTAATGAAACTAATACATATTCTATTACTGCATGGACTTTCTAAAAGAAAAGCCTGCATCATTAATTTATAAGAATACCCCTAGAAATATACTTATTTTGATGCAATAGCCATCCATGCAAACAATTCCACCTTTGGAGGGTAAATATTTAATCATATTGAAAATAGGCTCTGATCTTGATCAACAAAACTTTGTTCTTCCCTTTTTGCCGAGAAATTTTACTGTGCCAGGCGGCTACCACGTGGCGCCTTACGTGGTATCCGCAACGCCCACAACCGTCCAAACCGTCCAAAACACTTTTTGGACGGTCAAGATGCGTGACGCGTACTGCCACGTACCCTCTCGGCGCTGAAAAATTTCTCTTTTTTGCCATATTTTGCCACTGATAAAAAATTGATCCAATCAAAATTATTAAAAGAGGAATAAATGGTCAGATTCTACAGGTTTGTTTTCCTTGTATCTTTCTTTCATATGGATACCCACACCATATCAACTTGAGTGTAGAATCGAAAAGGAGCTCCAAGCTCTTTTGGGGTTTTGGCCTGGGACATCAAAAATGGAGAATGCATTCTCCTAGAATAAGTATTCTCCTAGAATGAGTTTTCGTTAATGACCAAACATAAAAAGGAGAAAAAGAAAATGCGAAAATCAAAATGCAAAAACCAGGCACCCAAACACCCCGTGTTTACACATAAGTCTTACAGAATGAACGGTCAAATGATATCGATAACAGCCAGCCAAAGGAACTTGTGTTGAAGACCCTGCTGCATTTTTTAAAATATTTACCGGCTTAGACTTTTTTAGTGATTTTCAGATTTTGTTTGGTTATTTTATTTTTGGTCAAAGCAAGAGGACTATTTTAAGTTGGGGAAAATAAATAAGGTAGACCTTCGGGTTTTTTTTTTTTGTTTTTTTTTATTATAAAATAAGATGTAATTTACAGTGTAGAAACCGTAGAACAAGTCTAGTTGGTGATTGTCCTTGCCATCAGGGAATTATTACATGATATCCGAATCTTACCACATGGAGAAATATTACTCAATCTTTTTTGGGAAGTGATTTTCACACTCCCCATTTTACAATCCACACTCCTTTTTTTGTCTTTATCCACATGAATTTACAATATTGCCTTTTTCAATACACTTTTTTCACACATCCAAGGGTAATATTATAAATTCATGTAGATAAAGACAAAAAATGGAGTGTGGATTGTAAAATGGGGTGTGTGAAAATCATTTCCCTCTTTTTTTTACCGTTAATGCCAGAGACTGGTAATAGTTATGGGGAAACTCTACTATATACGCCTCTTAAAAAAAAATGTATACTGTATGTATTAATGTGTAGTCTAAATTGTGCCACCACATAAAGTTTTATAACATTTTAATGTATTTTGTAACTTTTATACTAAAAACTCGTAACTTTAATTTCAGCAATATAATTTATAAAATTTTCACTAGAAATTATAACATTTGCTTATCGTAACTTTTCAACAGTAAAATTAACAACATGTTATAGTATTGATGCATGTCGTAACTTTTGTACTAAAAACTCGTAACACACCCAAATTGCAAAATACAATCAAAACGATTATATATATATATAGGGAAAAGATCCTATAGGGGCTCCCTTACATAGCTTATGTAAGGGATTTTTCGTTCGAGATTGAATTTTGACAATCCGAACCGTTAGATGCGTTTAGAATGTGTTTTTAAGGTCAAACGCGAGGATTCGTAAAAAACAAATACCCGAAAAGGTTTGATCCAAGCATTTTTCGATAAAAATGTTATACATAGCGTTTTTTCAAAAACTGATTGGATCAAGCCTTACCGGGTATTTGTTTTTTACGAATCCTCGCGTTGAACCTTAAAAACATGTTTTAAACACATCTAACGGTTCGGATTGTCTCGGATCATTGAAATTCAATCTCGAACGACAAATCCCTTACATAAGGCTTATGTAAGGGA
>JAXBDA010003655.1:0-33358 GCA_036023075.1 Gaultheria prostrata
GGGGGGGAACTGAGGATTTGAAATGCATGAGCTGGAGCACCATTGGCCTTCTTTATTAAGCTCATATTTCGAACAGAAGGAAAATTGATAGTGGATGTAGAAGCTTGATATGTTTTTCGTAGATCTTATAGAAAGCCTTAAATCCCAATACGTTTTCCCACTGTTCTACGACTCTCCTCTTATGTTAAAGCTTAAGTTCTACTACTACTACTACTACTACTACTATATTTGTTGCTTTTAATTATAGATTTTGGGCACTTGGTAAGGCATTTTTTTTTTCAATGTGCACTTCACTGAGGCGCGTGCCTCGCTTCGTGCTTTGTTGCTTAGGCTCTAGGGGCACTTGACGAATCGATGTGACTTAGGCCTTTTAAAACACTTGGATTTCAAAACATGGGTATTGAGTGACTTGACTGGATTTCCATATGTAATCAGATTTCGGATGAATGTAGTAAATCATCATAATCTTGAATGTGGACATAATTAAATTAGCACATATCCATAATTTTGAATTTGAGCATAGTTAATTAGCATACTTTTCATGGAATCAGAGAATTTTAAAAACAAAAAATTACTATTGTTGGTTTAAAGTGATTGACTTCCTATTTTTAATAGTCACTATATAGGTTTGCGCATTTCAATTTTGAAGGAATTAATAGTGTGAAGCGAAGTCCCACATCGCCTGGGTACTAAAGTAATATGGAATATATATGCGTGAGGGTCCCCTCATTTCATGAGCTAGCTTTTGGGGTTGAGTTCTACCTAAGACCGTGTAGTATAGTATCAGAGATGGCTAGGGTGCGTGTCTTTCGCCTTGCGGCAGGTGCTGCTGAGTGAGCATGCTGCGGGCGAGAGAGGGTGTGAAGCGAAGTCCCACATTGCCTAGTTACCAAAGTAATATGAAATATTTAAGCGTGAGGACACCCTCATTTCAAAAATGTTATTGAAGTGTGTTTGCTAGCAATTATGAATAATCCCTTATTTTGCTTTTTCATCTTATTTAATTGAGAAAGTGAGATTATTTTACGCTCCAATTTGTAGGGGTTTTTTTTACTTAATTTAAATTTACGTTGTTATGAATGGGAAAAAATTTAAACTCCTTGCTTTTAAAGTACGTATATAGAATCATTAAGGATAATGTAGACATCCATTCAATAATAGGTTATTCTACAATTTATATAACCAAATTGAGGTCAGAGCAATATAGGGGTTAGGTGGGATCCCCAAACAAGTATCCACTTCAATATTAGATTTGGAAACAAACGAACTGATAGTATTATTATTAACTCTTAACTTCTGATTTCTAATATAATAGTTTGGACAAGGGTTTTACTAGGTTGATTTTTTGAGAATTTGCAATTCTTACTTTCTACTGTTTAAAATTCTTCATAGCATCCGAATATAGATCTTAAAGTTATGAATCGACCCCTGCTGTGCCTCCATCTATGTCTTACTTGAGACACGCGAGTAATTGGACATGCCACACGGTGTGTTCCATCTGTTTCCAGCCTTGTTTAACTTGAGATTCCATAGCAGCTTTTCACCTTTTGTGCTCACTCTTTTTGCTCTTTGATATTGCAGGTGAACTCTTCCTTACTGAGACGTCTTGTGGGAGTGAAGACAAAGGGCACAGAGAGTCCGAGAAGGTTCTCAAGGCTGGCAAGGGGTGAAATCGTGATGTTGAACATAGGCTGTATATCCACAGGTGCTCGAGTTGTTGCCGTGAGAAATGACTTGGCAAGACTACAACTCACAGCTCCAGTGTACACCAGCAGAGGGGAGAAGGTATAAGCAGGAAAGCAGAGAAGCATTGGCGTCTAATTGGGTGGGGCCAGATTCAAGCCGGTATCACACTTAACGTTCCTCCTCACCCCATTTGAGTGGAGAACCCCCACATAGAATTCGTATGGAAGACAGAAGAGAACAAAAAAATGTGGAAAAGGTAGAGAAGAACTGGGTACGATTTTTGTTAGATGGGGAAGAAAATATTGGTTTCTTGCTTTGGCTTCCTTTTTGTTTTTAATCATTTTGGCAATTTGGTTAGGTTTGGCAGATTCTTTGGTTTTGTTTTTGTTCACAGCAATCTCTTGTTAAAACTTCTGCTCCATTTAGCAGACTGATTTCATTGGTATCCATCATTTCATTACTACTGCAGTTTAGCAAATGAATTTGTTGTTCATTACGGCCTGCAATAAACTTTGCTCTCTCTCTCTCTCTCTCTCTGTGGGATCCTGTAGAGCGGGTGTGCCCTACATGATTGTAGTGCAAAATTTGAACCCTCCAACGTGTTTTCAACGGTTTAGATTTCAAATGTTATCTTACATGTAGGAGACTTATTTTTTACTTGCAAGATAATTTGAACCGTTGAAAATATTTTGGATGGCCTAGATTGCGCACTACAACATTGTAGGGCACCTCCGCTCTACAGGATCCCCAAACTGCTCCGCAACTACTGTTCTAGATATCCCTATTGTTCAGTGTAGGCATTCTAGAGTTGCGTTGTCAATCAAGATACAATAACCAAAACAAATCGAAAGGGAGTCAACTTGCTAGAGTTTGAATCTTATTGTAGTTGTAACTTTTCTTTCACTACTAGTGTTATCGTGACGTGCTCTGCATGTGGTGTTATGCTCATCGGCGGTTGTAGGCTAAGATTTGTGTTTTGTAATTAATTATATATTTTTAACAATTATATTACACAACTGACAAGGCACCAATAACTGCAAGAGAAGCGTATGCATCCTTGCGCTCCCAGCTCTCAATCCAGGTTGGCATAGTGCACACCCTCAAGTGCAAGTCCCCTTCTTTCCACTGTTCTTCTTAGAAATTCGTCTCTTAGTGCTCTTCTTTTCAGCTACCACCTTCACTTCCCTCCCAGTGAGATCGGGATTATTATTGGTATTTTTTGGTACGGAATCATTCTGACAACAAAGGGAGCTTCCACACCCCCAACTTCAACCTGAGATTCACATACAGCACTACTAATCTCATTTGCTTGTCTCGCCTCTTTTGTGCTTCTTTCAATATTGTCTCACCATCCAATTCACAACTTAACTCATGTGGTCTCCTCTAGTCTTTTTCTGATAAACCCATATCTCCCCTGATGTCAATATTCACTATTCAGAAGTTCAGTCAAAAGCTACTACCATGAAATGTTTATTTATAAGTCAGATACCTTTGGTGTGCATGAGAGAGGCCAATATTTCATTTTTGACCAGTAGAGAGGCCTTTTAATGTACAAAAATTCCACGAGAGAGACATTTACATCCCGCGTAATCCTCAAGTTGCAGTCAAATAGGTGCATAGCAAGGTTATACTACTCTGTTCTCTGTGTGAGAGACCAATTTTTTATGTTCGTTAAGCAAAGAGAAGTCCTTCAAATGGAAAAAAAAAAAAAAAAAAAAAAGAAAGAGAAAAAATAAACATTAATTGAGAGACAATCATAACACCTTTTAATCATGAACAACACATGATTCTGATGGTGATTACTGATTAAGAAAAAAATAGCACCACCACCCCTGAAACAAAGCAAATGCAAGCATAAAGATATCTCAACAAAATGCTTGCCCGCATATGCAACTCACAAGGTTGCAGCCACCGCTCTTCTCCACCGTCTTGTCACACTTTGGAAAAGGTTCTACAATAATCCAATTAACTGTGTCCGACTCATCCCAACACTTCTTGGTCCACAGCTCCCACATCAAACACGAACAGGGTGAATGTGCATCAACTAAGCAGCTAAAACAGAACTGTAAACCACATGAACTGCATTCCCACAATGAGGAGCCTCGATATACGACTCGAGAAAAACCCTTGTGAACCATTCACCTAATACACTTACTCTGACCCTCATTTATCTTCGCAATAAAATGCTCCATCCAACCTAAAAGCAAGAACCCAAATATATGAAGTATTAAACTCAAACATAATTTACATGTTTCGAAGTGATGTTTTCCCAAGTAGTTATATAGCTGAACAACCTAGTAGTAAATAATACATTTTACAACAAATTAAAGTAGCAGGAGCACCAATACAATAGCTGGATCCTTTTTCCTCGCATTGAACATTGAAGGTTAGAACTTGGAATCAGTCATCTAAATCTGCAAGTTCTTTGGGCCTGTGCATTAAAGTGAGCCATTGGCTAGTCCGTGATTTCTCAAACTTCCTTAGATAGCTACTATGAGGCAATAAGTTAGCAAGCCAAAGCTTAGTCATTGCAAAAGTCGCCTCCACACTCCATTTTTCTTACTGCGGAACCACGTACATCCTCAATGCAAATATTGCAGGGCACCGTAGCAAATGGAAATGAATCAAGATCATGTTATTCCACTAAGTCACACCAGCTTCACCAGACAAGAAAGGTCTTCCCTTTTCCACAAGGACCGCAAACAACTTCTCCACATCCCAGCGGTAATGGATGGGTAGAGTCCTTGCGTAAAATTTTTTTAGAGATAGCAACTCCATTAGTCCACGCAAATCTTCCCTCTAGAGAATTCACAATGAATAAAATTTTCAGACTTTCAAGAATATGCAGATATGTTCACACAGTCCGAAACACAAAGGTATTTTACCTGTGCAGCTAAACAAGACTCCTTTGTGAGTACCTGCAAAAGTTAAAGTACATATCGATTAATGTGGCAGAAAAAGAACCTTCATACAAAGCTACCATACAGAATGATACAGCAGCAACAAATGAATAATGAGTCATTTTGTAATTGTTTTGAGTGCACTCACACACATACATGACTTGCATATCCCACAATCCAATTTTTGTCTTTGTTCACACTATTAGAGCTATATAGCCAGTCATTCAAATTGGAGATGCCGAAAAAAATTCTGCTGAGATCCTAATACGCAATAAAGCTCGTGAGTCGTGAGTATAACTACTACTCTAATGGCAACCATGTTCCAATGCCACAAAACAAGGAAGAACATAACCTCCAAAGAGAGTCAACGGTCCTATTCCAGTGCTAACAAGTTTGACAGTCATATGTAGTGGTAGTCTGGTTGGATTAATCTCTCCAAACTTTCCTCTAAGCTGTTGCTGATAGCGGGTTTCCTTTTGGGACGTTTTGGGTGGTTTGCTTTAGGTGATGTGCACTAATCCGCAATATTCCGTGTCATTGTTTTTTTTTTTTTTTTTGGTGGTGGTGGTGGGGGTTGGGGTCCATCTGTGTTTGGCATGTGATCTTTTCAAATTTTCCTGATTTTCTTTGTTACTTACAAAAATAACTCCTTCATAATTTTCCTCTAAGCTGCAACTCATGCTGGATCCTCTGCGTGGATAAGACTTCCCTACCAGTTCTCTAAGCTGTTACAAACAGTGGGTCATCTTAGCAGGTCCCATATCATTGAATTATCCCAGAAAATCAATAAATGCCAGTTGCAGTTTACCTCTAACTTCTCTTTTTGCCTACAATATTATTTCTTACTTTAAACTTTCTACCAAGGGGGATAAGAGGATCTTTTATTAATATGAGAATACACACATTTCAAAATGATGAGAAAAAAAAAGAGAGGGAAAAATGGCAGGAAAATGCTCTAGGCTCCCATTTTGGAAGCATCCATCATCCATATTTTAGTTTTCTCAAAAAAACAGACGGTGCATGTTTAGAAAGTTGTTCTGTAAGCAGATGAAATGAAGACTGATCACGAAACCTTTCATAGTAAGCTACGAGTAAAGATCACTGCTATTGTCTCACCAGTTATAGCTGCCGAGGATGAACCCGGACAAGCAATATGGATAACCTTTTCATCAGCTAAACCCTCAATCGGTGCAGGAATTTTCTGATTATGAGTACAAAAATGACCCAATTGACAGTGTCCACCATGACCCTAGGAAAGCACTTTACCATCATCTGAAAAATTAAATCTCATGAATGAAGGGAAAAAACATTGGTCTGTGATTAGCAATATACAACAATTGCTGCTAAATAGCTTTCAGTAGTCAATTTACCAGTCAAAGCAAGAGAGTGGAATCCACCACCTGCTATTTGAATAATACGTACATCATCAAGGCTAAGGATTGGTTTTAGTTTCCAACCACCAACAGTATCGCCTCTTCCAAGCTCATAGTTAGAGTTTGCTGAGTGAAGACAACACTGAAGTTGTATCAAGATGTCACACATAGCAAAAGGAGGGAAAATGGACAGAACGGCCTCAGACTCAATCAATCAAAGGCAAAGATCAGATTTCAACAAAATTCATCACATTCTTAAAAAAAAAAAAAATACAAATTGTAAATGGGAAGTAGAAAGAAGAGGAGCAAAAGGATGCCAATATAGAATGTGGAATTCTCACCACCCCAATTCCAAAGTTGTCACTCTATTGTCAAAGCCATAGTGAAAAAATCTCCACAGGATACAGCAGACACAGGCACAGGTAATGCTTTCACTTTGGAAGGAATGCTTAGTCCACTAGCCTCACTTGGTCCACGACCAGGACCAAGGCCCAACCTACCATCACCTTCATCTCGACCCTAAGTATAAAGCTCACCTTTAAAACAAAGGGAAAATAGAGCAAATGTTTGAACATATTGTTGCTAGACAGCCAAAGCATATCTGCATAAAACCTTCTAACAAAATATAACCGGAAACATCTTGTACCATAAAAATAGTAAATCATTAATTAAGTCTATGCTAACATAGTATACATGATAGATTTTGCTTCGACGTAAAATATCTTACAACAAAAAATATTTTCCTCGAAAATATTTTGCGTGTAAAACAAGTTTTGAACTTCTATTTGTTGGTGTTTGGTATGTTAAAAATAGTTCTCTGAACTGTTGTAAAAAAATAAAATAAAAAAATCTCGTACAGCCAAGGTGATCGCTTTTGGAAGAAGAAGATGGGATTGGGTTTTGTTGTATGTGGGAAAATGGAAATCATGATGATTCCTCGCACATGAGCGAGGGAATCAGAACAAGGAGGAATAGGATCGTGATTAGTAGTGGTGTAAAATGACTTACGGAGATTTCAGCCGTAAGTCATTTTCCATTTTTTTGGTGTAAATATTTCACATGTAAAAAGTTTTCCCCAACTTGTGGGCTACCAAACATTTTTGTTGAAAATATTTTCACCCCAAACAAACAGAGCCTAAGATGCACTCCACTTTTAAAGAGAGGCAAACGAGCAGGGAGACTAAGAACTGTTTGCTTTGCAATGTAATGAGATCCGTCGAGTGACTTGAGTATCTCAGAGGAGGCGGGGAATTATGTGACAAAGATAATTCAACCATTCTTAAGTTTCTACGACAGCTTGTTGTCTATCACAGTGTGATAATATTGATATGGGAGATCTTTCCACTCTCTCCCTCTCTATGCTTTTGCCATCTTAAACCAACCCTAGGCGATTACACTTTTCAATATACTTTCACATATTCGTATATATTTTTCACACATTTCAATACACTTTGTCAACCTTAGCGTGTGTCCCTATTGGGCACACATTAGCATTTTCCAAAAACTTATACAAACACTCTCCATACTCCATGGACTAACATCCAAATCTAAAGAAAGGAAAATTGATAGTTTGGGGAATATAGACATGCGATAATAACAAAAAAAAATTCAAGCAAATTGAAGTAGGAAACGTGAAATGATCAAATCGCTAGCCTAATATGAACCGTATGCGACTCGGATAAAAACTGAGATTTTTGTATACCTGAAAAATGTGAGGCAAGAATCTGTTCCAAGAAAACTCACGAGCCGTTTGAGTCACCTAAGATTCAGTGAATTTTAGTATGGAGAGAGAGAGAGAGAGAGAGATCGTATAAATCCTTGGGGAAAATGGGGAGGAGTTGGAGGACGACTGGTGTTACGGTTGGCTCGCGAGGCTATACAAAACGACGTTGCCCTGAGATGGGTCATCTAAAAGAGATGTGATGCTATGCAAAACCACGTCGTTTTACGTACGTGACATGGGTTCAACCTGCGTCATGTAAGTTAAACGACGTCGTTTTGGGTACGTGACATGGGTTCAACTTGTGTCATGTACCCAAAAAGACGTCGTTTAGCCATCTGAAGCTTCACCAGCTTAATTTCTCACTCGAGATTTATTCCGATATTATTAATCTGATCGAAACTGTTCAACATTTAAATATTGTGAATAAAATAAATCTCGTTAATTATTGTACAAATTTAGTTCTTATTAGTAGATAATCTGATACGATTTGTGTGATTTTGTTTTTTTGGAAATAGATTTGGTCACATTTGATCCAATCCCCCAAAAAAAATCTGCAAGTGGTTGAGTAATTGCTAGATTGTGATTCAATGCATGATTATTAATATGATCGAAAATGTTCTTGTTGTAGATCTTGTCTAGAAGATAAACCATGTTAAGAATCAAGTCAATCGACAATCGAATTGGACATGATCGAAGATGATTTAAGTGAAATTGTTTTTCTGAAAATAGACTTGGCTACACTGGATCAAACCCATTTTAGCAGAGAAACGTATATAATAGAGTCTCTGATTAGCGGGAAATTGAACCGAGCTCTCTCGCCAATAGCGCTGACGACGATGCAGGTACGTCTATATACTGCCGATTGATACATGTGGTTCTTGTATGGTTCAATGTCGTATCTTTTGTTGTTGGGCGTTGATAAGCTCCTAGTTGTGGCGGTTTGGAAATGGAGAAAACAGAAAAGAATTGCAGAGAGAAATTCAAGAAGAAGAATGAAGGGAAAGTGTTTGATAGAATGCCTCAGTGGAACTCTCGTCCACTAGAGAAAATAATGGGAACTCTCGTCCACTATCTTTTTACAACAGATTTACCAGAACCCATCTACCTTGCTCTAAGCTACTATTCTTATACTACACAAGGGAAAACAAAGAAACAAACATACAACTCATGAAACTAACATTCCCGCCAAAAGGCAGTTATTTCTACAGAATATTCCTAACTGAATTAGCTTCCACGTGACAGCTCCTTGACCCCAAGTAGTTGCCACATCTGGACTGCTTTATGAAGTTGGACTGGAAGTGACACGTGTAGGAAGAAACGTATCAGGCGTATACTATCAATTTCCAAAAACCCTAATCAACTCATCACACAAGTGTAAAAACAATTGATCTTCGATGTATACAAGTATATGTGGTTGAATACGTTTGACCTTCAGTTTTCGTCTCGAATGATAAGTTTGTCAATTGATCTCCGAATCCTAAGTGTTAAATAGCTCACCGCAAAATCCGACAAGTTTTTAAAATTTTCTGCGCTCTTTAATCAAGTGCTGCAATTTGTTCAATTTGCATATTGGGGTTTAGTTGATTTCTCTTTCGATTCATAATTCCGGCAATTTAGCTGCTCTTGGGTAGAAAGAAAACAAGGGATAAATCTTGAAAATTCTAGTGTTGTGGGACTATATGTAGTTTTGGGTTTGATTTACTCTAGCAGGCTAGCCACACCAGGTAATTGGCCTATTTTACTTAGTAACGGAACACCGGTAAACACGAAGAGGACGTGGTTGATGTGGTTGTGGGGGGTAAGGATGAGGTGAGGATTGAGGTTTTTATGAATGATGACGCGATGGATCAGGTTGTTTTTGGGTTGGCGAAGAGGAGGGAAGCGAAACGGGTGCAGAAGGAGGAGAGGGATGTTCAGAGGTTTGGGAGTTTGATGGGTTCGCAGCCAGGTAGTAGGAAGTGGGTCTCGGAGGATTTGGTGATGTTTCTGAGGTGAAGGAGGTGGCGGGTGATTTGATCACGGAGATTGTGGTTGAGCAGGTATTGATGATCTGTTTCTAGTTTCTCTTTCTTATAACTTTGATCTTTGCTTTTTTGTTTGTTATTTGGGTTTTTAGTTGCTTGCATTGTTGTGCTTTGAGTTGATTTTATGAGCTGAAAACTAGCTGATTGGGAGCTGTCAGTTTGTGCTCGTAGCTAGACTACGAGATGGCTTTCAAATTGGGTTGGATGTGCAAGAGTTCAATTATGGGGTGCAGATTTTTGCAGATTGTGGAATGTGGGTAACGGGACAGAAGCCATACTTCTAGATTTTAATTTTCTATGGTAAGGAACAGTTTGTTGTTGCGGATGAGAGAAATAGAGAAAGGATTTAGTGTTTTACAAGAATAGAAAATAAGAAACAATAGACCTTGTGCTACGGGGCACTTGCAGAGAGAAATTCAAGAAGAAGAATGAAGGGAAAGTGTTTGATAGAATGTCTCAGTGGAACTCTCGTCCACTAGAGAAAATAATGGGAACTCTCGTCCACTATCTTTTTTCAACAGATTTACCAGAACCCATCTTCCTTGCTCTAAGCTACTATTCTTATACACAAGGGAAAACAAAGAAACAAACATACAACTCATGTAACTAACATTCCCGCCAAAAGGCAGTTATTTCTACAGAATATTCCTAACTGAATTAGCTTCCACTTGACAGCTCCTTGACCGCAAGTAGCTGCCACATCTGAACTGCTTTATGAAGTTGGACTGGAAGTGACACGTGTAGGAAGAAACGTATCAGGCGTATGCTATCAATTTCCATCACCCATGTGTAAAAACAATTGATCTTCGATGTATACAAGTATATGTGGTTGAATACGTTTGACCTTCAGTGTTCGTCTCAAATGATTAGTTTGTCAATTGATCTCCAAACCCTAAGTGTTAAATAGCTCACCACAAAATCCTGACAAGTTTTTTAATTTTTCTTCGCTCTTTAATCGAGTGCTGCAATTTGTTCAATTTGCGTATTGGGTTTTCGTTGATTCCTCTTTTGATTCGTAATTCCGGCAATTTAGCTGCTCTTGGGTAGAAAGAAAATGAGGGATAAATCTTGAAAATTCTATTCCAGCAATTTATTCTTTTCTTTGTTTTCAGCTGAGGATTCGATGATCCATACACCTTCCTGTTAAATTGGTTCAGAAGATACCTCTTGTACAAGGATCGGGACTTCTATATTACCAGAGAAACTTAAGCAGGTACCCTATTTTCTGGCACCCAAAGTTCTTTCTCTAGCGTATTCC
Organism: Gaultheria prostrata; assembly: GCA_036023075.1. Taxonomy (NCBI): domain Eukaryota; kingdom Viridiplantae; phylum Streptophyta; class Magnoliopsida; order Ericales; family Ericaceae; genus Gaultheria; species Gaultheria prostrata. The sequence goes on from JAXBDA010003655.1 coordinate 10,965, forward strand.
AAGGGAAAGGGAGGGTGTGTGTGAGGATTTGAACCTAAATACACAGACCATGATACATATTGTGGGCCTCTCAGCTACTCTACCGAATTATTTGGAGGCCAATCCTTTCAGCTAGCCTTTTCATATGGGACGTATATACATCTATTATCCGCATCACATACTTTTATGCATTCAGTTCCCTTTAATGTCTGCCTTCAATTTATGCATACTCTGGTGTTGACTATAGAATCATTTACGGGTCGATTCGTTGGTTCTGATGTAGGAGAGAGCAGATAGCAGCATTCTCATATGGGTATTTTAATTGTGCTATTTCTTATGTTTATCAAAGTTCGGGCAAGTTCAAATTCAATAAATAAAATATTATTTTCTAACATTTCGACTTTTGGCATATTGAGTCAGGTATCTGTAGTCAACTATTAATTGTCTGTCTTTCTGTGTTTCTTATCTTTCGTTTCCGTGTTTCTTTTAAGTTTCTCACGTATACTCTCAAGCGTCTTGAAATTGTTGAATCAGCTTTCACTTGCATGCTACCCTCTAATGTGGCTAAAGCTTTACCTACACTTAATCAAGCAACAGAAAGCCAAACTGGGTAAACAGCACAAGAGAAAAAGAAACTGAAGGATCTCAACTAAAGCTGGGATTCCATTTCTTGTAATGTTACCTGTTTGATGAGTTACTTCAGTTAAACAACCTCCTCTGTTGCGTTTATGGAGGGTTGTGTAGCTACTTTGGGATAATTCAAAGTAGAAATCATGTACTGTTCATTACCGATCATTCTCATTTCGTTTGGGATAGTGCCGGATACGCTTATTACCTGTTTGATAAAATGCTTCTTTTCTTTCGTGTCTGTCCAAAGTCTGGCTATGTTGGACGTCTCTTGGTAGATACTCAAGGCTATGATTGTCTTGCAATAAAATATGTCTCATGAAGCACATCCGCTAAAAACTAGCACTTTGATCTGGTGTGTTTCTTTGGCTCAAAGGGCTTAGTGTTAATGCCTCAGTTTCAATTGCAGTTGTGAATGTGTTGTTTCTGGCGTCCCCAGCTGGGTTGACTTCTCCTATACCCCAACACTATGTCCGATTACAACTTGTCTGGGGATAAAAGGACAGGTAACTAAGTTATTGCACAGATTGGGTTCATCTAACCCAACATCTGTATTTTTAACCTAATGCACTTCTAGCTACAAGATTTTATCTTTTGATTGTGTATGTTGAGATTATCATTACATAGTGTGGTTGTGAGTGTATTAGGATCAGATCAGAAGATCCGTAGACCCAAACACAACCCTGACCATCCTACCCTAGACACAGTTATGATATGACGATCTTATTCTTTTCTTTGTTTTCAGCTGAGGATCCGATGATCCATACACCTTCCTGTTAAATTGGTTCAGAAGATACCTCTTGTACAAGGATCGGGACTTCTATATTACAGGAGAAACTTAAGCAGGTACCCTATTTTCTGGCACCCAAAGTTCTTTCTCTAGCATAGTCCAAGGGAAAGGGAGGGGGTGTGTGAGGATTTGAACCTAAATACATGAGCTGAAGCACCATTGGCCTTCTTTATTAAGTTCATATTTTGAACAGAAGGAATATTGATGATGGATGTAGAAGCTTGATATGTTTTTCATAGCTCTTATAGAAAGCCTTAAATCCCAATACGTTTTCCCACTGTTTCTTCTACGACTCTCCTCTTATGTTGAAGCTTAAGTTCTACTACTACTACTACTACTACTACTATATTTGTTGTTTTCAATTATAGATTTTGGGCACTTGGTAAGGCATTTTTTTTCTCAATGTGCGCTTCACTTCACTGAGGCGCGCACCTCGCTTCGTGCTTCGTCGCTTAGGCTCCAGGGGCCCTTGACGAATCGATGTGCCTTAGGCCTTTTAAAACACTTGGATTTCAAAACATGGGTATTGAGTGACTTGACTGGATTTCCATATGTAATCGGATTTCGGATGAATGTAGTAAATCATCATAATCTTGAGTGTGAACATAATTAAATTAGCACATGTCCGTAATTTTGAATTTAAGCATAGTTAATTAGCATACTTTTCATGGGATCAGAGAATTTTAAAAACAAAAAATTAGTATTGTTGGTTAAAAGTGATTGACTTCCTATTTTTAATTGTCACTATATAGGTTTGCACATTTCAGTTTTGAAAATACCTGGGTACTAAAGTAATATGAAACATATAAGCGTGAGGGCACCCTCACTTCATGAGCTAGCTTTTGGGGTTGAGTTCTACCTAACACCGTGTAGTATAGTATCAGAGCTGGATACCAGAGATGGGTAGGGTGCATGTCTTTTGCCTGCACGCGGCAGGTGCTGCCGAGTGAGCATGTTGCGCGCGAGAGAGGGTGTGAAGCGAAGTCCCACATTGCCTAGGTACCAAAGTAATATGAAATATATAAGCGTGAGGACACCCTCATTTCATGAGCATGCTTTTGGGGTTGAGTTCTACCAAAGACCATATAACAAATGGTTCATATTATTGTCATAATAATTCTATTGTTCTACTTTCCTTTTAAGAACCAGCTACTGTGGAGATTATATTTTGAGATTGCGACAATATAAGGGTTCCGTTTGCTAGCACATATGAGCTTATTTATTCAACTTATTTGCTTCAAAAAGGTTATTGAAGAGTGTTTGCTAGCAATTATGAATAATCACTTATTTTGCTTTTTCATCTTATTTAACTGAGAAAGTGAGATTATTTTAGGCTCCAATTTGTAGGGGTTTTTTTTACTTAATTTAAATTTACATTGTTCTGAATGGGGGAAAAAAAAACTCCTTGCTTTTAAAGTACGTATATAGAATCTTTAAGGATGATTTAGACATCCATTCAATAATAGGTTATTCTACAATTTATTTAACCAAATTGTTTGAGCTTATACTTAAGCTTATAAAGAGTTGCATCAAATATATTTACTACTTAATACTTATTTTAAGTCTTTTAAGCAAATAATCACAAAAATCTAACTTAAGTAATTGTCTACGGGGCCATGGTATAGATTATTTAACTTTAAAAGAGTAAATGGCCATGGAGTATTTGATTCCCTTGTAATGGCAACCAGCCATTGCCTCTGATGATGAAACAATTTTCCTTTTGACAGGCTCGATTTTGCAAAATAGAAAAACCATACTGACAGTTTCAAAATAATGGGCATGGACAGGTTTGATTGGAATTCAAAACAATGGGTTTTGACAGACTTGATTGGATTTCCATATATATAATCAGATTTCGAATGAATGTTGTAAGTCACCGTAATATTGAATGTGAACATAATTAAATTAGCTCGTGTCCATAGTTTTGAATTTGAGCATAGTTAATTTTGAAAACAAAAAATTACTATTATTGGTTAAAAGTGATAGACTTCCTATTTTTAATGGTCACTATACAGGTTTGTGCATTTCAATTTTGAAGGGGTCATTGGTTCATATTGTTAGTCACAATAAAATGGTTATTCTACTTTCCTTCCAAGAACCTAAATCACAGCTAGAGGTTATATTTTGGGTTTGCAACAATATATGGTACAGATTACTAAATTTTGAAAGAGTAAATGACCATATTACTTCAATATTATTGGATTCTCTTGTGATGACATCCTTTCATACCATTGTCTCTCATGGTGAATTTTTTCCTTTTGTCTTACAGAAGAGAATGGGAATCGACTGGTATGATTGACTTTCAAAACAATGGTTTTTGACTGACTTGATTGGAGATATAATCAGATTTTGAACGAATGTAGTAAATCACCATAATCTTGAATGTGAGCTTAAAGTAGCACATGTCCATAATTTTGAATTTGAGCATAGTTAATTAGCATACTTTCCATATTACATAGGAAGTCCATTGTGGCACTGATCTTTCCTTAATAATTTTCTTTTTGTTTTTTATTACAAATTTTATGCCACGTGTCACTCCCACAGCTCCTCCTCACAAAAAGTCATTCTGCAATACTAAGCAAGATAACATACTTTATGAATGGCTAATGCAATAGTTTTAATAACAACGAGTGTCCATACCAACTTATGCATATCTCGACGAACATATTGGGATTAATCCCACCCAACTTGCGCACAACTTGACCAATGTGGGGAATGGGGACCAATCCCACCGTCCACTTCCATATCATTCTAATTCTATCTTGCAATATAATATCAAGTTAGCAAATATTCTCCAATTATAAATACCATGTTTTTATACATTCCCAACTACCTCCTTGCACTCATCCTCAATGGAGAAAAACAATGAACGTATCTTCTCTGCAAATTTCAAACACTTCTTCCTTTTCATTATGGTGATGTCGATGATGATGATGAAGGTGATGGTCCATGGCATTAGCCATGGCTATCCAATGGACCAAGCGGGTCGACTCATGGCCTTTTGGGATTATTCTAACCCATCTCAGGGACTTGAAGTTGATGATCATAACTTGAATATGGTGTCAAATAGCTTGAGTGGTAGTGATGATGTCTATTATGATCAAGTGGGGAAGATGGAGGATGATGTAATTCAAGGTGGGCTTCCGGGTCAGCCTTCCGGATCGAATATAAGGCAATATTCAGGGTATGTGAATGTTGATGAATCAACAGGCCGAAGTCTCTTCTATTAGTTTGTTGAGGCTTCCCTTAATCCTTCTTCCAAGCCCCTTGTTCTTTGGCTAAATGGAGGTTCTCTCTCTCTCTATCTCTCTCTCTCTCTCTCTCTCTCTCTCTCCAAAAAATATGTGGTAGTAATGCCTATGAAGTTGGATTAATTTTTTATTATTGGCTTTACAGGGCCAGGTTGTTCATCACTTGGTGTAGGTGCCATGGTAGAGATTGGGCCTTTTGGTGTAAACCCTGATGGTAAAACGCTTTATACAAGAGAACATGCTTGGACCCAAGGTAGGTTAAGTGTTATACTATTATCCTCTATGCCTATCATTTTTCTTTCTACCTTTGTTCCAATGTAAAACTAGCTCATATGAGAGTTTTAGGGAAATGAGAAACTCTAGACATGATCTAATGCCTGAATATCCATTGAAATGAAGAAAATGGAGTAGAGAAAATCCAATGATTCTTGCTTCTGAATGTAGGCTGTTCTGTCTTTTGGCTCTATTTGTTTCGACCTGAAAAACATTTTCTGAAATCATTGTTCTTATTTTTTGGTGTTTGGTAGTGGTAAATTTTTTTCTTTTGGAAGTTGTTTTGCTCTCTGACATACCACTCAACTTCCTCAATACTCTTCTTAACCTCGCTGATAATATCCAAGAACAAAGAGAGAAATAATTTTGTAGAATTCTCCAACGCTTCTCCGCAGCTGCAGCTGTTATCCACTGAATTTGCTCCTATTTCCTATAGCTCTGATAATATCCAAGAACAAAGAGAGTGATGATTTTCTTCAATCCTCCAACGGCTTCTCCGCACCTGCAGCTGTTATCCAATGAATTTGCTCCTATTTCTGGTGAGCTCTACTGAGCAGTGCAGTCAAAGCTAGGAGAGATCAGATCAGTCTAGATTGATAGAATCAAAGCTTTTTGGATTGTCCTTTGTTAGTGTTGGTCCACTTTATGGTCTTCTCTCAATGAAAGCTGTGACTCCTTTTTTATTGTCTGTTAGCTGTTTGATAACTCACTTCAGATAAACAACCTTCAGTATTTTGATTCAGTAATGGACGGTTGGGTGGCTACTTTGGTGGGCTTAAAACTGAACATGAATTGTTCGTTGGATATTATTCTTTGATTTGGGCTAGTGCAGGATATGCTTATAACTGTTCGATAAAAATCCTTGGTTGTTTTGTGTGTGTCCAAAGTTGAAGCATTGGGCTTTGTTAAAAGTCTACTGCAGCACTGCTACTTGTTTTTTTGCAAGTTGAATCTGCCAAACACAAGAAATATGATTAAAGCATTCCTTTTACATATAACACATTTAATGGCAAAACAAAGGCAGCTTTTAGGTCTAGTACTTGGCAATTTACATGGTACAGTGTTAATCCCTCTGCTGGTTTCAATTGCAGTTGCGAATGTGTTGTTTCTTGATTCCCCAGCAGGGGTTGGATTCTCCTACTCCAACACAACAACCGATTACAACTTTTCTGGGGATAAGAGGACAGGTAATTACATTATTGCACATATTCGGATCATCTAACCCAAAGGCTCTGTTTGCAAGTTGAGGAAAGATATGGAAAAGAAAGGAAAATAATTAACAAGGAAATGAGAGAGAAAGTTAAAACTACATTATTTGCATTTGAAATTTTCTCGTCTCTTTCTTTAAGGACTTTACAAGAGGAGGGAATTTTTGAAATTCTCTCTTCCTTTCTACTTCTTTCCACAAGTTCAAATGGAGCCAAAATCTGTATTCTTTACCTAATACACTTCCAGCTACACAATTACAACTTGTTATTGTGTATGTTGAGATTCTCATCACATAGCATGGTTGTGAGTGTATTAGGATACGAGGACAGGGACTTTGGGAGTGGAAGATCCAAAGACACAAACACAGCCCCCACAATCCTACCCTAGACACAATTACACTATGACACTCTTATTCTACTTTTTCCAGCTCAGGATTCGTATACCTTCCTGTTGAATTGGTTCAGAAGATACCCCCAGTACAAGGATCGGGACTTCTATATTGCTGGAGAAAGTTATGCAGGTACCCTATGTTCTGACTCCCGAAGTTCTTTCTCTAGCCTAGTCTAAGGGAAAGGGAAGGGAGATGTGAGGATTTGAACCTAACTACATGAGCTGAAGCACCATTAGCCTGCTTTTGGATATATTTTGAACAAACGGAAAATGGACGATAGTTGTCGATAGCTATAGATATCCAAAAGCCATTTATTCAAGAGCTTGGGATACCGTCCCTATTCTCCGTTCTTACCTTTTGTCCCACCCGTCTGGCAGTAAGGGGTTCATTTATTTCCACAAATTGTGGTGTGCCGTGTGCAGTGATAGAGTTACCGACGGATTCAACTTCTGACTGGTTATAGAACTAGAATGGCGGAAGGAGGTTAGAACAGCGAACGAGGGCAAGAGTCAGAAACCCTTAAACATTAAGATCCCCGTATCAGCAGAATTTGTATTTGGGTTGCCCTCCTAGGCTAAACGTTGTTGGTTGTCCAGTTAGTTAATGACATAATTGTTGTTATATGCTTTTTTATTTGCAGGGTTCTACATCCCAGAGCTGACAGATACCATTATCAATGGCAACAAAGAGGCAAACCCTACCACAATGATCCAACTTAAGGGTATAATGGTACAAAAAATTCTACTCTCTCTCTCATACTTTGAGAAAATCATGATAATATGGTGTTGCATAACTAGTGCAACTAAATCACATATGAAACGAACATAACCATTTTCTTGTGATATGTAATATAGATAGGCAATGGGATAATGAACCTTGAAACGGATCGAAGAGGAAGATACGATTACTTTTGGAGCCATGCCTTGATCTCGGATGAAACTCATCGGAAACTTATAGAGAACTGCCTTTCCTCCAACCACCCAAAATGCAATGAGACTAGAGGGCGAAGCGACAATGAAATAGGTGACATAGATCTATTCAACATCTACTCCCCCAAGTGTTTGAATTCCTCTCAATCGTGGAAACAGCCCGAACGCTGCGGAGGCTTTGATGCATGTGAAGGAAATTATGTTCACACTTATCTCAATCTTCCTCAAGTACAGGAAGCTTTACATGCCAATAGGACAAAACTGCCATATACATGGGAAGCTTGCAGGTTTAGTATTTTTATTTTCTATTGTTTACTCTAGTTATTTTTAATGTTTAAATCATCTTGCGGATCGAAACAATTTCAAGAATGCATGTCTATTTGAAGACGATTACTCTCTCTCTCTCTCTCTCTCTCTCTCTCTCTCTCTCTCTCTCTCTCTCTCTCTCTCTCTCTCTCAGTGTTGTGCTTACTGCTTGGGAGGATAGGCCATCGACCATGTTTCCAATATATAGAAGGCTCATTGCGTTTGGTGGCCTTCGGATACTTCTTTATAGGTAATTCAGCTCTTTTTATCAATATTACTTCCAAGTTAAAGGCTAACAATGATCAATACTACAACATTTTCAAGAAAACTATAGAACTTGGATGTTTATTTAACTGAGAACAGAACTGGTGGAATATATTTGGATCGACTAATTCCTTCCACACCAAAATTGCACACTCTTCTTATCAGTTTCCTTTGATTTCTAACTCTCCGGATCTTGTGAATATGTCATGGACAGTGGCGATGTGGATGCAGTGGTTCCAGTTTCTAGCACTAGATACTCAATTGCTGCCTTAAATCTTAGAGTGATTAAACCTTGGCATCCTTGGTTAGATGATGCTGGAGAAGTATGCATTATTGATTTTAATTGTTTCTGTGCATTTTGTTAATTTCTGGGAAGTTTTTGCAGATAATTACATCTAGTTTTTGACTTGTCCATCTACTGGTGTGGGTTATTTTGTAGTTGGCAGGATATAAGGTGGTTTACGATGGGTTGACGTTCGCAACAGTTCGAGGCGCTGGTCATCAAGCTGCACAGTCTGAGCCAGTGAGAGCTCTGGCCCTATTCAAGAATTTCCTAGCAGGAAATTAGTACTTTGAAACCTCTACTGAAGTGGGATGCCATATATTTCTTAATCTTGTTACTGCATTATTATTCTTGTAAAATAAGATAGATCGCTTGCAATCATGTTAAAGAAGTGAAAATTTGAGATAACTGCATCAAAGACCACTCCTTTTCTAGCGGAGATAAATGCTGTTTGAGAGAGAGGAGGAAGTGTTGAAGGGAATTAACCCTAACGCACATATTATTGATATATAGTGTGTGAGTATAAGATACAAAATGACTAAGTTATTCTCGCTCACTAAAACATAAACTATATTGCTTTGTTCGGTTTGGTATTTCAGAACCGGCTTCCACTTTTTTCTCCGTGGGGCCCCTTGTACCAGCCCTTTATTTTCTCTCTCATCCTTATTGTAGGAAATGTTATCCTACTGCATACCTTGTGCGAGATGGTTCCATAGGGTCCACTTCAAAGACCCACACAAATAATCCAAGATGTCCGTTAGTTCTAAAATTATTTTTTGAGTCATCAAGAAAAAAATCAGGTCAATCGTATAATTTTAAGTATTTCATCCAGTTGTTTAACTTTCTTTCAAACTTCTGACAAAATTCAGGATCCTAAATTATGAATGAATAATTAGAAGACGGATCAACCACTTACAATTTTTCGAATGAGTTTGTTTTTTTAGGAGTGATTCAAAAAAGTATTTTAAAAATTAATGAACGGCATGGATCATCTATGTGGGTCTTCAAAGTGTGCCTCACGGATCCATCTCATACAAAATATGCACTAGGGTAGCATTTCCTAAAATAAGGATGAGAGAAAAGAAAAAAAAGGACTGCCACAAGGGGGCCCCACAGGAAAAAAGTGGAAATCGGTTTTCAAACACCAAACCGAACATGGTGTATATCTCCTAACACTCTCCCTCAAGCTAGAGAATAAATATCACTAAGTCTTAGTTTGTTACATAGAAATTAGAAACTCTAAACGTGGTTTGAACAACGATTTAGTAAACATTTCAGCCAATTGGGTGTATGTAGGCACAAAGGGTGTAGCTATCAAACTACCATCTAACTTCTCTCGCTTAAGATGCTTATTTCTCCAATGAAATACTGGATTAGATGCAATATGAATTGCTACTTGTTTATTACAGTACAGATTCATAGGCAATTGCATATGAATCCTCTCACTCCTTAAGAAAAGAGCATGCATATTATCTCACACATTGTGTGAGTCATAGCTCTATACTCTATTTATGCACTACCATCGGTATCTCTGCTACGAGTAAAAAAAAAAAAATCAAATGCTTAATGGTTGGTAAAAAGGGTTAATGGCAGGCATGGCATTCCATATAAAATTTGAGTGGCTTTGTGGGATGCATATTGTTTGAGTTCTTCTAAGAAGCATGAAAGAGTGGTTCAATTAAAGTTGCATGAAGAGAATTTTGCACTTCTTTTGAGTTCAAATATGTGTAGATGTACTCATCCGAAAATGGATCAAATTGTGATTCCTGTTCTAATTAACTGTGATATATACCCTATCTAGTGGAGTATGTATTTATGTAACATTGGCTGCTGAGTATAGCAAGCATTCACTATTACAGCTTTGCATGGATGTTCCTAAAAAATGCTACAAAATACTCCAACATAAAGATATGTTTGCCTGTCAGTCAAGACAGTTTAATTACTGAGACAAGTAGTTGTAAAATTCACTCATTCAATATATCTTAGGGTTACCTAGCGGACGGTATTGGCAAACCGAACTGCTCGCCGCTGTTTATCATTTTCTTCATCCGCATCCTTCCGTGATTGTTGTCCGATTCAGTCTGTTCGGTTACTGTTTGGGCGGTTCATATATTAGAAAACTGCGCAAACCATTCAAATCGACCAAACTGAACACCGATCCACCAAAATTCATATATTATCATCCATATCCCTCAATACCGTACCTCAAGCGGGTTTGGGGCAGTTCTGTTGACCCGCTGAGCATGCTAATTTATTTCAAACAAACAATTTACCACCCCACAAAAAAGTTTCTCGATGTTGCAGCTTGTACAGAAGGTAGCACTACAGTGAAGTAACATCACAATCAAATGAGTAGTGGAGTAATAGCCATCATTCACCTACCTTTTTGAAAATTCAAAATACAAAACCAGTAGATTGGGGAATTTACGAAAGCAAACGGTAAGAGGGGGATACCCCTATTAATGGGTACCCTCATCATCCGGTGACATCCATAAACTGGCATTTGGAATCTCACCTAAAAAATAAACCTAACAATTCCAACAGTTAAGCTTCAGTTCAAATAGTGCACTGCATTCCTACAACATACTATAAGAATTGAGACAGAATTTGCAGACAGACAAAATACTCTCTGCTCATTACCAAATCTGGTAATCCATTTTCTCTCATCATTCCTTGTTTTTTCTCCTAGGGCCTGAGTATTCGTGTATACGACAACTAATTATTATTTTTTTATTCTAGTATTCAGGTCAGCTTTCGCATACTGCTGAGATATGGAAGTGATAATACTATCACCGACTGTCGATATCAACTTCGAAAGCGCCTCCACTTCTCCCAACATAATAAGCTCCCCTTCCAGCCCTAACAACCGCTACTTCAGCGCCCCGACCAGCCCTACTCCCACCTTCTCCCCCTCCTCCTTCCGCCACTTCAACACCTCTCCCGACAGACGTGCCACCATCGCCGGCAGCTCTCCGTCCCATTGGGAATTTAAGCACGACATTCCAAAACCAAATTGCAAATCCAGCACCCACGACGAGGACGACAATTTCGAATTCCATTTCAGCAAACAGTTAGAGAAAACCTCTCTCCCAGCCGCCGATGAGCTCTTCCACGACGGCATAATCAAAACTCTGAAGCCGGCGCCAACTGGACTTATCGATCCACTGAAATCGACACCATTGCCAATTAACGCAAAGAATTGGAAAGAAACTATGCCTGTAAGGAGGCATGAGAAGTGTGATTTCGAAAAATTGGCAGCAGCAATCGAACAGCGTCGTAATTCTCTAGAAAATCAAAACGAACTCAAAGAACAGCGAGAAAGGGGAAGAGAGAGGACGTACAATTTAAAGAGTTCGAGTCGAAAACAGAGAGGAACTAGATCTCTGTCTCCTTTCAGAGAAGGCTGTAAAAAAAATTCGAATTCTTCGACGCCGAGTAAATCGAAAGACTCGTCGTCTAAGAAATGGAAGCTGAGAGATTTGTGGCTGAAGATAAAGAGCAAGGAGGAATTGAAGTACTCGGTACTGAAGAAGAGTAGTGGTGGTGAGGACGGGAAGGAGTCGAGTTTTAGGTCGACGGAGAGCTGTGGTGGTGGTGGAGGAGGATCGGAGAGGAGGGGAGGGGTGGCGGAGCGGCATTACGAAGCGAAGAGGGCGGCGGCGGAGGAGATGAAGAAGAAGACCGTTTTGCCTTACAAGCATGGGCTGTTGGGTTGCATGGGGTTCAACTTCAATCCTGCTGCTGTTCATGAGATCTCCAGAGGCATTGATTCTCTGACACGTGGATAACACGATTTGAGTGATTTTGGTTTGCGAATGTTGAAGATTTAAGGGGTGTTTGAGGAGAAAAACTTGCATGCGGATAGGGTACCGGCACGTGATACTTGTCGCCGTATTCGAGTAGTTCAAGCATGTTTTGGACGGTTTAAATTTGTTGGGGTAGAATCTGGTCATCCAAAACATGTTGGGATGACTCGGATGCGGCGACGATTACCACGTGGCGGCACCCGTTCGGCATGCAATTTTTCTCGTGTTTGGGAGTCTCGTTTTTTTACTTTTTCTCATTTTGTTTTCTGTATTTTTAACTTTTCGAATTATGACCAAAATATATAATGAATCCGTAGAATATTTGAAAGATCTATGCATAATGTATTTAATAACAAGAGTAGTACTTGGAAGCTATATGCTGGAGATGAGAGAAGAACGGAGGGTTCATACATCACAGTGAAGGACGATAGTGAGAGGCCAATTTAGGGCTCTACCAGTGCAGTGAAACATTACCAGACTAGATTGGCCAGAAAACCCGGTACTCACCGATAAGCGCCGGTATTGATGCCGGAACGGAATCTGGGGGTCAAAGTACCGGAAACTCACAAAAACGGCAGTACAAAATTCAAACCTCAGTCGGTGAGGGCTTCTCCAAAATTCGTAACGCAAATTTGAAAAAAACCTTTATTGATATCCAATTTAGTTGATTTATTTTATAAAAACCCATGAAATTTTTTTTTTAAGAAAAATGGCCGGTTCCACGAGGTGGGCCCCACTAAAAAAATCTGTGCATGATCTATTCCCCTGGATTTGTGCGAATAACAAATTTCTTCAAACCCTATTATTCTACACGAAAATACCTGTATAACATCTTTTTCTCTGCGAAAGTCACCATTGTTAGTTGTAATTAATAAGGTGCATAATAGTACATAGTTGGGGTGGGCAATAGATAATTTCATGTCATTTTTGTGTTATGTATCAGAATCTTATTTATAAATTCCCACAATATTTTTCAACTCACCAAATTTTCATGTTCGTGTCGGATTCGTGGTCATATCATGCCAAAAAGTCAAACTTGTAGCTAAATTTTTATTTTTTTAACTTGACAGTTCATCAAATCTATAAAATTACTCATAAAAATATTTATTTTTGGGAGCTGATTTTGGGGCTCCCTTTTTTTATGCAAGCACTCCAAATTTTAATGAAGTTACAAAACTATCATTTTCAAAATATAAAAATTTCTGGAGGCACTTCACCCAAAATTATCTTCTCATTTACTTGGGGCACTCCTAACGGAAATATGAACCGAAACCTCTCTCTATTAACTAGAGGCAGCATCATCTATTCCTTCTCTGATTTTCCACGTGAACATCCTGAAAAATTTCAACCAACAGCAAAGTAGCAACATTCATATCCATCCTCTTCAAGGACAACTTATGCAAAGGTTTAAATCAAACTACATCTACCAGCATATAGATTTCTCATCAACTAGAGGCACCAACTAGACGCAGCAGAGCAAAGGTAATAGCTGAACAAAGACTCTAAAGGGACGAAACCCACTTTTTATCAAATGTGATAACGGGTCTTCGAGATTGACTCATTTAGCAAGAATATTATACTTTATATCAAAGGTGATAGATGGGTCTTCGAGATTGTAAATCATCTCATCTCCTCTTTAGAAACAATATCATGGTTGTAAAGAAACCCACTTTTTATGAACATGCAACAAAGAGAGATTTAAGGTTTTACCTGAACGAACAAAATGCAAGCTACCGACGACGATCGGAGCAGCTACAGAATGCTAGGGTTTGGGTGGGTTTTTCAGTTAACAGGAAAAAAATTGTATGCCAAGCGGGCACCACGTGGTACCCGTGCGCGCACATCCGACCGTCCGAAGGTGTTTTGGACCTGCCAGGTCTATCTCACTCTCTCTCCTCTCTCTTTCCTCTTTTTCTCTCCTTTTTCTCTTTCATAATCCGGGCCGTCCAAAAGTGTTTTGGACGGCCGAGATGTGGGTTCAGGCACCACGTAGGATGGTGCCCACTTGGCACTGAAAAACTCCTCATTAACAGAGGAGGAAAAGGAGAAAAATAAATTTTTTTTGGAGTGCCTGAAATAAATTATGGAACTTGCAAAATGATAGTTTTGAAAAACCACTATAGCTTGGAGCCCCTCCATCAATTTTTGGAGCGCGATTATCAATTTCCTTATTTTTAACTCAAGGGGAATGATTTTCACACTCCCTTTTTGTCTTTTTACTCATGTAAAATTACTCCATTACCCTTACCTCTTGAGTAACTTTTTATCCACATGAAAGTACCAAACTGCCCTTCGCATGGAAAAAGTTACTCAAGAGGTAAGAGTAATGTAGTAATTTCACATGAATAAAAGACAAAAAGAGAGTGTCAATGGATAAAAAGGAGTGTGAAAATCATTTTCCTTAACTCAATTATATTTATTTATTTTATTTTTCGTGTAAGACATGCCTACTCCTAGTACATAGCACAGACACTGGGCTGCACCCCACTTGCCCAGTATAATAATGTTTGATAATAGACAAGATCATGCCAATTTCGTCTTCATAGTTGCCTGAAACTTGTGGAAAAGAAAAGGGAAAGAAAGTGGATGAGATATAAATTATTTTTGCATGTTTTTTGTGAAGAAAAAAGGGAAGAAAATAATGCAGAATGTGAGTAGTTCAGGAAAAGGGGAAGGAATAGTAAAGGAAAAAGAGAAGGAAATTGACTTTTTCATTGTTTTCCCTCGGATTTTTTTCCTCTCTTATTTTCCCCATGTTCCAAACAGAGGATTGATTTCCTTCTTTTCCTTTCTTCTTCTAGCCCTTGTTTCCACTTTCCACCATAAGTTGACATTCTAAATAAAAGGATCAAATGACAAGAAGCAATAGAAATTTTGATATTACGAGTAAAATGCCATTGAACATGACAGCAATGCCCTCAAAGAAAAGCATTCCAGCAATTTCACACAGACACCGTAATGTATTGGTATTTGAAATGGAAACAAATGGGGCAGAAAACATGCTTTTAACATGCGTGAACAAAACATACCTCTAACAACAATACAAGTATTTGTTTTGTCGATTCTGATCACTGCCTGTAGAGGCCGAGCAATGGCTTTTCTCTCTCTTCAACTCTCTTCCTTGCAGCCTCCCTTGCTTTGATTGCGGCCTTTTCCTCTTCCGATACGATCTTTGGTTTCCCATCTTGCCTCTTTCGCTTGTTTAATGTGAGAGACGAAGGAGCACCTTTACCGGTTCTCGTAGGATTCAGCGGTGCTGAAACAAGAAGTCCAGGTGGGGCCGCCCCGTTCTGAGGTTGTGCACCCCCTTTGTTCTCCGAAACAGATCTACTTTCTGAATCTCCCAACGGTTTTTTGAAAACGGGCTTCTTTGCGGTTGAATTTGAAGAAGTTTGAGCTGCAGCAAATGCTTCTTCCCTTGTCACCCACCTGCCTGTTTCATTCAGTCAAGTAGCTATTATCATACAGAGACATAACTCAGAGCAAATCCACTCTAGTGTTTGATTTGCAGAAATGATTTTGGGGAAAGATGGGATGATCAATCATTCTTTAGCCTACTATTGAGCACTCCATTTTTTCCAGTGAAACAATGCTCAAAACGAGCATTCTTATAGAAGGACAATTCCATTTCAGCATTTACTTCAGTGAATCAAACACTACTTAAGTATAAATATTTCATTACCTAGAGCATCCGTATAGTAGAAGCCAGAGTTCGGATCGTAGAAACAACCATTAGATTTATGACAGTAATAGCCTGAAGAGCTGTCATACTCCCAATCTGTAATCATTTACAGCAACATCAGATAAACACAAAACAGATATATTTCACTAATTTGCCGCTGCTGATATTTAGGTGTTTTAAGGGATCAATTCTTGGCCATGTTGGCATTCAAAAGTAGAAAAGTTCTAAACCAGCACTTGAATAGCAACAAAGGCATTAAGTTTGCAATCATGAACATGCTTAAGCGAGTAAGCCCTATCCAGCCATACTACTTTCTAGTCTTTCTGATTAGGCAAAGATTCATAAATTTCCAAGCTCTAGAAAGCCTACCTACCACCGAGGAATGACAAACCATTTTTTAAGTAACCAATGTTGGCGTAAATAATAGATCTGGGTGGTGGAAGTATCAAGCCCACCTTGATCGAATTAGCTTCGAGCTCAAGAACACACCCAGTCAACCAGCCCATCAAGCTTTGTTTCTTTTATAATAGACAAAAGAGAAAAAGTTCAAAGTTGAACGAGTAAGTTAGCTTAAATGAGTAAGATGAGTGTAGCTGAAATGAGAATATTGAGATGGATGTGTGGTAAGACTAGAAAAGACAGGATTAGAAATGAAACCGTTGGTGAGATGGTAGGTGTAGCACCTATAGACGAGAAATTGAGAGAAAATAGACTAAGGTAGTTTGGACATATCTACCATAGATCTGTAGATACAGTAGCTGCAGTTGTTCAGAGAGTTGATAGGATAGTTATGGGAGTAACACTACGGGGAGAGGAAGACCCAAATATTCATTTGGATAGGCTTTAAGGTGACCGCATCTTGGAATATGTGAAAGTGTATAGCAATGTCCTTTGTGTGAATGAGTATTTTGTTGTTTTATTTCCACCTTAACCATGGCCCAATGGGCATTTGTTAGCCTGGCCCTTAGTTTAAAAGGTAAAAGCACTATGCCTACCTAAGAGAGATTCAGAAAGCTGCCGCAAGACAAGTCCAACATCCAACATCCCAGCTGGACTTCGTTTGGTCAAAGTCATCTTGAAAAGGAAAATCTCAAAGATAAGTCCTTGATGATTTGAGCTGGTGTGATTAGAGAGACCAAGTTGCCACAAGTTAGAACTAAAACTAAACTTTTTACCTTCTTCGGCATTCACAGTCCCTTGATCATCCTCTTGCGCAACAAATGCATTGGCATTAGAAACTCTGGCATCTTGGAAAGCTGATATATCCTTCTGATAGCTACGCTTTGCTTTCTGGTAGACAATGGGAAGAGAGGAGGAGGAAACAGTTAGAGACGAACATATCAGTCATAACTAATACACCGTTCTATAAGATAAACATTTGAGAACAATACAGATTTAACATCCCAAGCACTGCATCAAATATATACAGGCAACGAACAACACATTCTGAATTCTATATTAATGTTTACGTGTAATGGCCATGGTATAATGTGTAGCAGTGAAGTGGGGGAGAGTTAAAATGTCCATTTTCCATCCAAATCATGCAATTTTAATTAAGCTCGAATGTCGCTCTAAAGATTTTATAACCTACATAATGCAAATTATTTAAAAAAGAACAGTGATGCAAAGAATTTGCTTTGTTAAATTTTATATTCGGATTCCAGCCTTCAAAAAGGATATCCCGACTGAATACAGATAATGTGTCAATTTTTTCTGCCAGAATCGTGAAACCAGGTTGCATTTTGTGACCGACTTTGGTAAAGAAACATGCTTATAGAGAAGTATTTCTTGCTATTGGTAAAAGCAAATTGCTCTCAAATCTCAATTAGAACTTACAGTTTCAATCTGTTCAAGGGCACGAGCGGCTTCCTTCTGTTCCTTATCTTTGGCAGCCTTCTCTTGTCTCATAGTAGTAAGCCTCTTGGCAACACTATCCTTGTGACGTTGACCAAGTTCATGGTTTCTGATGCTAGAAGGATTGTTTGATATAAAAATTTTGCAGAAGTCGCACCATTTGTTACCCTGACTCACCCAGTACTGCAAGGGAGAGGTGAAAAGGGGCATACAGTCAGGTATCACGTTAATTCCACATTATATCATCTTAACTGGAGTTCACCTTACTGGCAGGAGTTTACGAGAAGTTATTGCAAGTTAAAGCAACATATAGGAAATGAGAAAGATCAAGAACTAAATTAGACCAACAAATAGCAAGCATTTCAAGAATTCAAAATCTCTGTATAAATTTGGTCAGTTGGACACATCACATATGACAAGAACACTGTAAAGGTCAGATAGTTATATCGAACAGAAAGGACAAATCATGTTGATTTGACGAACAAGTTCCTAAAGCAGCAATATCAAATTTCCAGAAGTATCTTCCACATTAAAAAGAACCACTTACGCAAAGAACCAAATTATCCAGTCTACATCATGAATTTATGAACTTGGGGCCCATTTGTCCAGTACCTGCCCTGGGCCAAGGCCTAGCAGGCAGCGGTCCGGGGCGTCCCCAAAAGACCCAATTTCGGAGGCCTCCAATTACAGGTAGTTGTTGTGCTAGGTTACGAAAAAAAAAATGCCCAAAAACTACAACCTACCCTGCTTAGCCTCCAAAACTACAACCCAATTTACTTAGAGCCTATTAAGTCTTAAAAAGTTGAGCCCAATTGTAATTTAAAAGCCCAATTTCAGGTGTTTTCAGGAAAATACAATCAGATTTTGGAAATCCATTTAGTAAAAAACTGATTCTTTCTCTCTCTGGAAAACCATTTTTTGACAATTTGTATCTCTTGAAATTATACCACATTTAAATGTGAAGGGCCTCAAATTGATGATTTGGTTGGGGCCTCAAGCAACTCAGGATTGGGCATTTGTTAACCCTCTTAGCCCTTGGGATTGGACTAACAATCCCAAGGGATAACACAAAATGCGTAGGGACTAGGAGTCCAATAGGATTACCAATCCGGCCCATAGGGGGGATTGGTAACACCCCCCATGGACATAGTATTGGTAATTCAGTCCGAAGTAGAGTGATGTGAAATGACCAATCTGCCCTCACTTAACAAACATGATATCCACACTATCCCAGTTAAATGCAAATATCACACTAGTAAAACCTTAGCCCGCCATTTCAGAAATTAAGGACCCTACTGTTGCTTTACATTTTTATTATCTTATATAGGAAAATTGCTTTCATTTTTGCTGTAGCTTTTTCTCAATATAAAAAATAAACCTTGTAGCTATTACCTGAGTATATTATGTACTTTATCAATTTAGATATTTTAGCCTTTCCAATAGGTTATGTTTTCATGACAAATGGCATCTTTGATTTTTGTTTGAGTGATTCAACTTGAACCCTCAAAAAAATCTCTTTAGCCCCTGTATCTCTCCACGCCCTTTAAAAAAAATATTTTAACCCCAAAATGACATCGTCTTCAACAAAACTCAAATCTAATTTCCTAGGCATTCACCCATCAACAACCACCATCAGCCGCCAGTTTAGTGTCCGAGCAAACCTAGAGAGGGGAATTAGTAGCAAAATCTGTGAGAAGATTATGCTTATGGATGGTTGTAAACAGATAAAAATGATTTTCACACCCCCTTTTTTGATAATTGCACACACTTTATTGTCATGTAATGCATTTTTGTGCGAAATTTTTTCACTAAAAGACAGCAAAAGGTGTGCAATTATCAAAAAGGTGGTGTGACAAATCAGTTCCTCTTCTATATTCTTGATATTATTCCAATACCAACTCAAAACTATTTTGATTTAATTGTGAGAAGTGAATACTCAACGAGAATCAGAATCCATATTGATACTCTTTGTCCTGGTTGCTTTTTGTCAAACAGAACCACTCGTTTTATTTTACTAACTAACAAGAAAACAACCATGGACGAAATTGTCAATTGAGTTTTTGAATACCATCCTCATAGTTGGAAACAAACATGAGGTTGGGACTAGAGTGGGCATTGATAATCCCTTAGTATTACGAAGCCTATCCTAATCCCATCACCTTATCAATTACATCATTGCTACTCGGGTTATCAAACGGGGCCTTGAAGTTTTGAACAAGTGCTCGTAGGCGCTATTGTATGCCATGTGAAAAGAGATCACAATTATTTCTATTTATTATCTTTTGTTTTCATCCTTGCATTGTTTTGGAAAGTCATAGTTTCATACTATAATGTACCAAGCAAACATAATTCACTGTAGTAAAGTCTACAAGTTTACCTTTGCTAACTTACCCAAAAAAAAAAAAAATCCTTTGTCAATTAGGATTGGACCTTAACTTTACTTTAAACAAATGTCCAGTTCATTGCATTCCTTTTGATACAGGATTAACAAGGTTCCCCTTTTATATTTATGCAACAGTTACAGTTAACACAAGTATTGATAATCCAAGAGGAGGACTCTAATTGGAAATTCAACCTGCCATCAAAACCAAGCATACTCAGTTTTCTAGCACCGTGACCAGCTTCCATTGAACTCTGATTCCTGGTCCTCTATCTACTTGAAACTTTACAGGAATCTCGGGGGTTTAAAGTTAGCCAACATTAGTTACACGATTGGTTCCAGTATCACAGCCATAGACAATTCAACAGGAGAAAAAAAAAAAAAAGCCTAATTCCCAAGGAGTTACACAGAAAACAGAAAGATGTGCGTAAACAAATACAGAGAGGGAGGGAGGAGGAGAGAGAGAAGCGAATGATACCTCAGTCATAGCTGTGAATTGGATCTTCCGTCTGCTGTGTGTGATGGACGAGAAGTATCGAAATGCACTGAAATTTAATGACGATTCGAGTTTCGGTAGATGAATTATGATTGATTATCAGGAATTCCTATAAACCCTAATAAGCTGCTCTCTGCCTTCTTTACCTTGGAGCCAATCGAACTTCTTCTTCTTCTTCTTCTTCTTCTTCTTTTTTGGGGGCAACGGAAATTACCAATCGCCGTATCGAATCAATGGCCTTTGGAATCTGGGGATTGTGCCTTCTCACAAAGCCGGGCCGTATCATGCACCAAGCCCATCTACAAAGGCCCACGCAAATAACTCCCCCTAATGTTGCAAAACAAGACGAGCCGAACTTTGTTGTGTTTTTAACATCGACTCGTTCAAAACTAGTTCAAAACTAGTCTAGCTCGATCTTGAGTCAAGCCCAACTATCCGAGCTCTAGCCCTACCCATTTTTGCTAAATGAGCCACGCTTTTACAAACGAATGGAGACACAACTAATCCAAGCTTAACTTGTTTAGTACAAAAGATTAAAATCAGAGGTTTTAACTTCACTCATCTTTCAACGTTCTAAATATTTGTGTATGCATGCGTGTGTACGTCATATGCACGGATGGTGCATCTCAATCATCCGTGCATGAAATCAACTATTCCCAATTCCCAAACGAGAATAGTTTATTTAAATCCGGACCATTGATTTCTTGTGCGGACAGTAGAGATGGATTACGTACGTTTTGTGTACGCGATTCGTCAGTACGAATCGCCGCGTTTTTATTAACAAATCGAACCTCAACCTACATGGGCTTTCCACCATCCAAATTTCTTATTTGAAAGTACATATTGCATTTATTTTTTTATAGATATTTTTTATAAAAAAAAATTTCCCCTGTTGGGAGATATTTTGTATATTTTTTAATAGATGTTCTTTATAAATTTTGAAAAATGTTAACGAGTGTAACATTGCCCCCATTAAGGATATAAAAAAAATACATTTATGAGTCTCACTTGTACTTTAAATTACACATTTAAGTGTAATTTAACTTACAAGTGGACTTTAAAAGTGGACTTCAAAGTACAAATTGGACTAACACATGTACTTTTTTGTACTTTTAACGGACGGTGCGATGGTGCATGCACTCACTAGCAAGACCCAAAAATTTTATAATTTTGAAAATAATTAAAAATTCAGAATAATTTTAATCCGAAAATACTAAATTATGGTGAATGATACCGTGTAATAATTATACTGCGTTCGTCAAGTGATATGATAACATCAATACTCGAGATAATTTTTTTAATTTATCAAAATCATCCCTTTGAAACTCGGATAATTAAATTTAGTCTTGAAAAAATTATCAAACAAATTTTTTTTTTCATAACCCAGTCCCTTCCTGACTCCACCACTATTGACCTGCTCGTGAATAGCTCGGTAATTATTTTTTTGTATTTTTATCTGGACTCGGTTTGTTTGCAACCCAATAATAAGGCACGCCAATACGACGCCGCAACTGAATGACGCCTTTCCTCCTCCTTTTCTCGGAAAAATCTCTGCAACTGCTCCGTCGGAAAACAAAAAGGTCGACATCGATTCAAAATCCCTCTTTCTTCCCCACACACACAATTAGGGTTTTCAGACGAAAGTTAGAGAGAGAGTGAGAGAGAGATGGATCAATCATTCTTGCTCATGCTCTCAAACCTCCTCCACATCCAAACAACCCTAGACCCAACCTCCTCTCTCTCCTCCTCCTCCTCCTCCTCCTCTCTCCTCACCTCCTCCTCCACCTTCCCCCTCCTCTTCTTCACCATCGCCTCCATCCTCTCCTAGCTCGCCTCCACCCACTCTCCTCCTCCCTCTCTCTCCTCCCCCAACA
>JAXBDA010003656.1:0-33352 GCA_036023075.1 Gaultheria prostrata
TCAAAATTAATTGGGCAGGGTGTTCAATGTAATGGGTAAGCTAAGTATCTAATTTTTTTTTCTGTACAAAATTCTTTGCCTTGGGTGTTCACTTGCCCACCCATAGCAAGCTGTGGCGCCGCCCCTGAATATCTACCGATTGTCATCTGTTGTGCTGAAACTTTAGTGATTGATTGTGTGACTGGTGAAATTTTATGTCATATATTACATGCTTGAAATTGTCCTCTTCAATAAATTGTGGCATTTATAACCGAAATCCTGTTTCCTGTATACTAACTGCTTTCTGAAAAAGGCTTCCGTTATTTGGTGTGTGTAACCATTAGCGTATGTTGAATTTGCTACTCATATGTGTTTTGCGATTGAATATCCCTCCTTGTGGTGATTTTGGCTTTTATGAACATTCTATATCGTATTTACTCTTATCTCCTATGGTGAATTGATTGCAAGTATGGAGGAAGGGTGCGGACTGGGGTGTTCTGGAGGGTATTAATCTTGTGGAGTTCTAAAGAATTCCTAACTAATTTGCTTCTCATCTGTGAACTCAACAGATTAATATTAGTTATAATAATGACTAAAATGAAAGAAGCCAAAGTTAACAATTTTAGTAAAAACTTAAAGAAATCTTCCTCGAGTTGATTGCCACACTAAATCAGTGTCTCATGTACATGTTCATTATCTTTCTTACTCTGTCTCTGTTGATACTTGAGTGCCATGGAATAAATTCTTGAACACCAGAACTGAAGTTAGTGAACTGAATTCTTATAAAAAAATTATCTCGGTACGCAACTAAGCACATATTCTGGGCTCCGTTGATATTCTTATTCAACATTTTTGGTAATATATGAACTTATGTTGTGCAGAGCTAATATCCAGGTAGTTCGATCAAGAATCAGATTGTTATTCAAGGAGCATCCTCAACTTGTTGCGAGTTTTGACACCTTTCCAGCTGAATATGAGGTGCAAGCCCAGAATGATCGCCCACTTCAACAGGCAGTTGTAGGTGCAGAATCGGTCCGATTTCTTAACAATATCAGGGTAAAATGTTCAGCATTGACAGAAAAATAATAAATACACGCATATCTAAATTAATATACAAAATTCGGCTCCCGGGTATATTCTAATTTAGTGGAGAATGTTGAACTTGTAGATGGCATACATGCACGATGAAGAACGCTACGAGGCCTTTTTGGACATTTTGTGTGGA
Source organism: Gaultheria prostrata (assembly GCA_036023075.1). Lineage (NCBI taxonomy): Eukaryota > Viridiplantae > Streptophyta > Magnoliopsida > Ericales > Ericaceae > Gaultheria > Gaultheria prostrata. Next base: position 1,205 of record JAXBDA010003656.1, read on the forward strand.
CATCAGCATGCAAATAACGATATCCACAAGTTGTACGAAGAGGTGGTTCACTAGTACCATTTTATTGTTTACTTCTAAGTGTTCTGTGACTAATGAACTGATTTAGTTCTACACTTGATCCATGGGGCATCTTATGGTTCAGGTTAAGTTGTTCCTTTTAACATCTTTGGCTGTATTTATGGATTATGGATCTAATGAGGGAAAAGAAAAGGCAAGTGATTTGTAAAGCAAATCTATCCACGAATCCAAGATCTAAACACAACCTTCAGATAACATCACTAAAACAAGCACGCAATGAGAGGAGAATCTCCCATATTTTGATGATTAGTAGCTGATAGTAATAGATTTTCTCTTATTGGTTGATTGTCTTAGTTTTCTTTCTATAATTGTTTTCTAAATCTGTAGTTATGTTCTTATAGCCCCAACCCACGCACAAGAAAAACAGAAAATTGTTGCCTACATTAATTCTCCAAGATTGTAAGTTGCTACTAACTTCAACTGGCTTCAAATGCTTGACGGGTGTAAAAAGATAGAGCCAGATTTGAATCAGGATTTTCGATCTCAGATAAATCTAATGGTAGCATATATGGATAGGTATCCCAATACTGCTATTTAAAACAACGCTAACACTCAGTTGTTTTGTAATAGTTTCATTGCTCTGGTTTTTAAATTTTAACTAGTGTTTTATGTTGCAGGTTTGCATTCTCTTTCATGACAGGCCAGATTTAATCGCGACTTTTAGGAAGTTCTTACCTGCTTCATGAAACTCATGATCCAAACTATGGCGAAAGGGTCAGTTGTATTCCTTGTTGTGGCTTTTTGGACCGGGGATCAGCCTCCGACGTTCTCAATACGATAGTTGAATAGTGCACCATCAACTTTGAAACTTGAGTAGTTGTCAGCTGTACAGGGTAAAATTCATCGAACTTTGTTTGTACATTTTCATTTTCTTTGTTTAGTGAAGGAATTAGATGGTAGAGTGAGACTAGGCTTTGTGTCGTCCTAGCTAACTCTGACTGTTTCTATTGTTTGTTCTCAGAACTTTGTGAATGAATGTGTCAGATTGCAATGTAATTTTGCAGTGTAGGAGATCAATGAGACTGGTTTGAGAGGTTTGAGAGGTTTTTTCGCCAAAGTATTTTGCAGGGGCAAGCCTATATAATTCATAAGGAAAAAAAAATTCCATATACCATCCGAGTATTTTGTATCGCAATATTTGAAAAAAATGTCTTCGATTGTTACCTGTCGTGCTGATATTTGGTGATCGATTACAGTGACTGGTGAGATTTTGTCAGTTCATGCTTGAATTGTGCTCTTCAGTGAATTTTGGTAAACGTACAGAAGTCCCGTCCGTTTATTGATTCTGAAACAAGCTTCATTTTTATTTTGGGTATTTGGTGATCGATTATATTTTTTTTTTTCACCTATAGTTCTGTGGTAAAATGTATATGTTCTTATAACACCAACACAACACGCGCACAAGGAAAAACGAAAACGACTGCGTAAGTTAATTCTTTAAAGATACGTTCTTTAAAGATGCCTATAAAAATTGGTAATGGACAGTCCACCTTATGGATTGATAATTGGCATGCTCTTGGGCCACTGCATAAGCGATTTGGGGTTGATATTGTGTATAATGCAGGAACATCTTTGAAGGCAAAAGTGTCCTCTATTATTCGATCTGGAATGTGGAGTTGGCCTAGAGCTCGAACTAGAGTGATGCAAAGTATTATTGCCCAAACTCCTGCGAACCTAACTCCTGCTACTGAAATTGAAGACTTTGTAGTTTGGTTGCCCAGCTCTAATGGATCTTACTCTGCTAAGTCTGCATGGGAAGCAATTAGGCAACAATCTCCTAAGCAACCGTGGACAACGGTTGTCTGGTTCAAGAAGCATGTACCACGATGGGCTTTCATCTTTTGGTTGGCTTTTCAACATAGACTGAATACTAAGGACAGACTTTCTGGTTGGGGAATGACTGTCGATGTGAGTTGCTCCTTGTGTGCTATGGCAACCGAATCTCACCAACATCTGTTCTTTGAGTGCCCATTTTCAAGATCTGTTTGGCTTGAGGTTTGGAGTAGGTTGTCTAGTTTAGGAGGGCAGTCCAAGCTCTCAGAAATCATGGATTGGTTTATCCAACATGTTACTGGAAATGATCTCAGATGCAGGGCTATGAAAGGGGCTTTAGCAGCTACCATCTATTTTGTATGGATGGAGAGGAATTCTAGGATATTTCAGCAAAAAACTTGTCCAGTTGATCAAGTGGCCCAACTGACCATTGATTCAATCCGAGCTTTTTTAAGCTCAGCTACAAGGATGAAACCCTCTTTGGTTAACAAGCGAATCTGTGCATCTTGGGGGTTGTGTGAGAAAGCGGTTTTGCTTGGATAGTTTTACTTCTTTATAGTTTGCTAGCTTTTTGTTCCTGATTGTTCATGCTTGAGATGTATAGTGTAGTTTCTTTGGATAGCTTTCAATTGTAATACCAGGGTTATCTCCCTGGTTTGTTTGTTGATTGTTTGGGCTTTATAAAAGTGAAGTACTTATAAAAAAAAAAGATGCCTAGAAAAAATAAAAAGTTAATTCTTTTTAAAATTCACTCGCTGCTATTTTCATTCGTTTTGAGTGCTTGATGGGTATCAAAAAATAGAGCTAGGTTTGAATCGGGATTTTCAATCTCATATGATCATTGGTAGCCGATACCATACCGGTATTTAAAACTTTCATTAAGCCCGATTTCCACAAATAGTTGTATGACAGAGTAGTTTGGATGTCCATCCATAGCAATTACATCTTTTGTGTTCTCTTTAATTTTGTTATAGTTCCCTTTTTTATATATATAAATATATATTTTTTTTTTTCAAGTTGATTTACCCAAAAAAATTGTCAGCTCTACAGCGTAAAATTCATCCAACTTGTGTACATATTCAGCATCTTTGTTTTGTAATGGAAATAGGTACTAGTTTGAGAGTAGTGTTTGTGCTGTCATAGCTTTAATCAATCTTTGGAACAATTTCTATTGTTTGTTCCCAGAACTTGTGAATAGGGCTGCAAATGAATCGAGTCGTTCGTGAACTATTCGAGGCTCGATTCGGTAAGGGTTCGTTCGAGTTCGACTCGTCTACTAAACGAGCCAGACCTGGACCCCAATTTTAGGCTCGGTCCATAAACGAGCCAAACTTGAACTCGACGATATTCGGCTCGGTTGAGCTCACAAACCTAGAGTATACATATATTTCGTAAGAATTTCACATATGACCTTGAACATGTAAGAACTTTTACATGTTCATAATGAAAATTTTATACTATCTTATATAAATATAAAACTTTTAAAAGTACTACAAACTTAAAATTTTGATATATTTTCATAATTTTATATATGTATGAGCTTATTTATGTGCAAAATAAAAACTTTATTTACAATTTTAGATTTGTATGAGAGCATAAATATATGGTATTTTTGTCTCGTTAAGGCTCGTGAACATGTTCGAATAAAACCTAGGCAAGCTCGGCTCGAGAGGCTCGTCAAATTTTTAGTGAGTTCGAGCTCGGCTCGAGTTCGTTTAAAACCTAAACGAATGAACTTGAACATTTTAAAGTTCAGCTCGTTTGCAGCCCTAGTTGTGAATGAATTTGATTGGGAATAGGGCTGCAAACGAGCTGAGCCAAGCCGAGTTTTGTGGTGTTCGAGCTCAGCTCGTTTTCTTAACGAGCTCAAAACTCGAGCTCGGCTCGGTAGTAAACGAGCCGAGCCCTTATCTAGCCGAGCCAGACTAATTTACTTAACAAGCCTCTTTAAACGAGCCGAGCCTATTAAATGAGCTGAGCTTTGGCGAGCTGAGCTCGGCTCGTTTAGTAAACAAGCCCAAAACTCAAGCTCGAGCTCGGCTCGATTAATAAACGAACAGAGCCGAGCCGAACCGCGAACTGCTCGCGAGCAACTCGGCTCATTTGCAGCCGTAATTGGGAATCAGATTACGACGCATCTTACATTTACTATAAGACTGGTTTGACAGGTATTGATTTTATGTCAGGCAGTTTTGGCTTGGTATACGATGATTTACTAGCTCAGATTATTGCCAATTTGCCATAGAAATATTGATCAATGTACCATAATTCTACCCAAATCATCAAAATACCAAACAAGTGACGTATATGGTGCAGATTCAAGTAGTGACATTTCTAGTAGTAACAAATTTCAAGACGTCTTTTACAATTCTCATGACATCTTTTAATTGCTCAAGGAGTCTTTTTTATGTTCTTTATGAGTCTTTCTTGTTAATTGTAGTCAAAGTGTTAGTCTATTAATTATCGTCTTGAACATGTTAGATGTTTTCTTTACCAATGCTTGGAGGGATATTTCAAGAGACTTATATAAGACTTTGTTTATGAATGAAATAAGTAGAGTGTTGAGTGTTTTGAGTTAATAGCATTTGGCTTGTTAAAGAAGATTATCTTCTTGTTAGCTCTTATCCTTTTGGTAGACTTCCAATTGGTGACGAGTTTTATGTTTCTGTAACTCTTTGGCGGATTAATTGAGTGGTGAGCATTACCTAGCTTTGTATCCTTTGTTGGACCCCTTGGGTGGTGATAATCTGTATCCCATTGGTGTTTCTACTTAGGCGGTGAGTTTTATCCTTGTAATTTTTATTTTTCTTCTTTCCCATTTTCCTAACCCGGCATCAAGTAGGCCTAATGCACCGAATTCAATCCCAATCCAAATCTGATAACACCAATCCGGTATTCCGACAATCCAAATTCCTATCGGATTGGATATTACCGGATTGAAATCGGATATAATCCGAATCAAATTTTCAAAGAAGAATAAAAAAGAACAAAACACATCACTTGGTTACTGGACTCCGTCTCTGGCCGCCTCGCTTCCATTTCCGCCACCTCCTCGCGGTTGTCATATCCAATCGCCGCCACCATTATCAGCAGGAGATGATGTACGCTCAATCCTCCACTACCGCATTTGATTGGATACTGTAGGAAGGGTCAGTGTATTGACCCACGTGGAGGAGTCCCAAGTTTGACCTTCCAGTAAGGTGATGACAAATGTCATGCACCACCGCTTGACACGTGGCGATCCCTCGCGCACTGACCGCTTAGAGCCATCAGCGCAGGCTACCCCACGCGGTAGCTCCCAGTTGCGCGCTCTTCGAAACCCAACTGAGGAAACTTCTCTATATGACCATGGGCCATCCATACACGGAGAAAAGCCCATGAGTCTCATGACTGGCTCAGCCCAGATAAATGGGCAAGAGCCCAAGAAGACATTCCTTTTTTTAGCCCAAGTAATCATACTTGCTCTGGTCTGAAGGCAGGACCTGAGGGGCCCCCTGAGGCTTGGCTGCGGTATAGGCACGACCGAACAGGTCATGACCTTGCCCTCACGGGAATAAGGGAGATCTTGTGGTTTGGTGGCTATAAAAGGACAAGAGGTGCTCTGCGCGAGGGGTGGAGTAGCGCGCCCGAGTAAGCCGCGCGGTGGGTAGCGTCACCCGCGCAGTCAGGATGTACGGAGGGGACACGTGTTCTCGTGTTATAGGGCGACGGCCTGACGCCAGATCATTGGCTCAGGTTGCCTATAAATATGAAACATTCCCTCACATTCCCGAGGTTGGATTCTAGAGAGAGAAAGTGGATAATCACTGTCTTAGAAGAAGAACATTCTTCCCAGTGAGAGCATTCCATTCTCTAGGTCATTCTTGGGGCTGCCATAGATCAGTCTAAGTGCTGTCTTCTGCCTTAGTCTCTTCTATACACTCCTGCTCTGTTCTTCACCCTTCCTCTTGATCACGCCATTCCCTTTTCTGTTTATTTATTAATCATTCTTACCTCTCCAGCTCATCCATCACAGAACCTATCCTACAACAGGCGACTCTGCTGGGGAGGTTGTTTGGTTAATGGTAAGCACGCGAAGTGGTCTTCAAACGTTAGGAATGGCAGCTCGAAACCCAACCAACATCAATGAGTTAGTTCAAGATGGACCTCCTTTTGTGGAGGATGCTACTTCCAGTCAAGCTGGAAACAACGACGCTGGTGCTGGTAACCAGGGTGACCCCCCTGTGAACCTATTTCAGACCATGCAGATCGGCATCGCCCAGATGCAGGCCACTCAGATGCAACTCCTAACAGCTATTGCGGTTTCACAGAGGTTATCACAGTGGCTCTACCAATGGCACCACCAGCACAGGCGGCTCAGCAGATCCATGCTGGGGTGGGACCAAATGCACCAGTAGCACCTGGGGCCGCGCAGGCTTAGGGAGCTCAGGGTGTAGGTCCTGCTGGTGGTGGCCCACAGATCCCAAACCCAGTGAGCAACCAAGCCCATGTTGTTCCAGCGGCTCAGGCCACTGGAACAGGTTCAGTCCATCAGCAGGGCGGCAATGGCTTGCACCAAGCTGTCACCATGGCTGAAGTTCGGGCTATTTTTCAGAGAGAAAAAACCAAAACAACCCTACCCTCCCTACCCAGCCCAGATATTCAACCACCTTACCCCATGTCCGTCCTTCTACCCTGAGGGATATATTCCCCCGAAGTTCATCAAGTTTGATGGCAAAGGAGGCAACGCGCAGGAACATGTTGTCCGGTTTACTGAAACCTTGGGAGCTTTCTCAGGGGATTACAACCTCCGTCTACGCGAGTTTTCCAAATCCCTCACTGCGCGCGCGTACACATGGTACGTTAATCTCACACCTTACTCGATCACCACATGGGAAGAGATGGTGAACCGCTTCTACACCAAATTCTTTCAAACGCGCGAGCGAGTCACAAGCTTGTCGCTGGTCAAAGAGGTCCAAGGCCACAGCGAGGACATAGTCGACTATATTAAGCGATTCCAAGACCGCGTGGTGGATTGCCTCGAACCAGTTGAGGAGGAGCACCTAGTCAAAATCTGCACTGGCGGTCTTGCGCTGGAGTTCCAGCCGTACCTTGTCAACGTCAAGATCCAAACCTTCTCCGCACTGCTAGAGGCAGCATACAAGCTGAGGTACACCGTCGTGCGTGCTTCACGTGTAACCTAGAACGGCTGGAAGGGAAAGAAGCTGCAATCCGTTGCCTCGGCTGCCACTTCCACTCAACCTTCGCGCAAGTCGCAAGGGGGAAGAGGCAACAGAAACGGTAATGGGGCTTGGAAGAAGCAAAAGACTTTCAAAGACGCCCCCGCAGCCCCAGATTACCCTTGCACCATTGATGAGGTGAGGGAGTTGGTCAAAGAATGGGTGGCAGATGGAGAACTGATACTGCCAGAAATCGAGACGCCACCCTCGCGCGCAAATAGAGAAAGCCCGAAGTATTGCATGTATCATCGTCATACTAAGCACTCGACCAGCGAATGTTGGACGCTAAAGAGAATCTTCAAGAAGAAGTTGGACAACAACGAGCTGCGCATCACAACCAAGCCTCAAGACGTGCGCACGAACCCCTATCTCGAGCACGGCACAGCCAACATGGCTGAGTGCTTCGATTTCATGAGGGACATAGAGGCGTACGATTACGAGGAAACGTACGACTATGAGGAGACCTACGAAGAGGTCTATGGCTATGACGAAGGCTACTGTTACGACAGATCATACGGACACATGGACGAGGGGGAATACGAAGATGACGTGTATTATGAGGAGGCTTACATGACCTCTTTTTACGATGAGATTGATGAAATTACGGGATATGATACTCCTGTGGTAGTCCCCGATCCAGAGAGTGGGGCCAAGGTTCTGCAGAACAGTACAAAGTTCAGAGCCTTTTTTGATGGCATGGGATTCTCCGCACGCGCGCGCCTCGAGATGACTAAGGCCATAGTCGCCATCGCGCAAAATGGGCATGAGGCTTGCGCCGCGGAAGGGGGATCCATTCCCAGAACAATCAGGACAGACTCTAACACTCTCTCCTTCACCGATGCTGACAAGAGGGTTCAGTATTCGCACAACAGGCCATTGTATGTGACCGCATACATCAATGACGTGGAACTCAAGCGCGCCTTCCTAGATGGAGGAGCATCTATCAACATTATGCCGCTAACCACGCTGAAGAGAATTGGCCTAACAGAGGAGAAAATGGTTAAATCATTCATCGGAATCACTGGATTCCAGGGGGACAGGAAGAATTCGCTGGGGTATGTTGTTGTCAACCTTTCAGTAGGACCCATCTGCGCGGCTACGAAATTCCACGTCATCGATGCGGAGACGAACTATCACATCATCCTGGGACAAAGCTGGATGCACAAATATGCAGTAGTACCGTCTAGCTATCACCAGTGCTTGAAAGGCATTTGGGCTGGTAAGCAGGTTACCATAGGTGCATCCGAAAGACCGTTTGAAACGTGCGAGGCCCACCTCTCCGATGCAGTGTACTTCACGGAACTCCAAGAGGCTTCCAGCGCGGTAATCTCGAAACCGCTCGGAGTAAAGCTCCCTAAATGGGAAAATTTTTAAAATGATGAAGGGGCGTCGGCGAGCCAGCCGTGCCCACCAGAGCAGAAGGAAGGGGTGCCCGCAGGCAAACGGAACCAACCCGCAGAAAGCGCTTCAGGACCAAGGAAGGTCACAAAGGTGAAAGAAGGTGGAAGGACCGTCTACTGTTTATGACGGGGCGGCGGGCCAGATAGCCAGACTGAGACGTCTGACCCGCGCTGCCTAGAAGCTGACGGGATGGAAAGCAAGAAGGAGATTCCAGAGCCCACCACAGAAGAAGAAATTGTAAAGCCAGAGCCCGCGCCAGAGTGCATGCAAGATGGTCCGAAACCTCAGCCCGAGGTTTTGGAAGAAGTCGATTTACGAATCGGAGAGGGTACTCCGAGGCCCGTCTTTGTTAGCGCGGCACTCGAAAGCGGACTGAAGGGAAGATTGATTTCGCTCCTGCAGCGATACAGTGATGTGTTCGCTTGGCATTACGAAGAAATGCCAGGATTGGACACTGAACTGGTGTTTCATCACCTAAACGTATTCCCAAACTCTAAGCCTGTCAAACAAGGTCAGCGTAAGTATCAGCCCGATTTGGAAGAAAAGATCAAGGAAGAAGTCGAGAAATTGAGAAGGGCAGGCTTTATTCAGCCAACTCAGTATCCGCTCTGGCTGGCTAATATAGTGCCTGTGAAGAAGAAAAACGGTCAAATCCGAGTGTGCGTCGATTTCCGCGACCTTAACAAATCTTGCCCAAAGGATGAGTTCCCGCTGCCCCACATCGACACGTTGGTTGACGCGACGTCAGGCCATCAGTTACTTTCCTTCATGGATGGGTTCAGCGGGTACAATCAAATCAAAATGGCCCCAGAGGACGCGGAGAAGACAGCTTTCAGAACCCCGTTGGGGAACTTCTACTACACTGTAATGCCGTTCGGACTAAAGAATGCTGGCGCCACTTATCAGCGCGCGATGACAGCAATCTTTCACGACATGCTGCACCACATAGTGGAGGACTATGAGGACGACTTGGTGGTGAAGTCCAAGGAAAAGTTCGACCACCTGGAGCACCTGGAAACGGTATTCAAGAGGTGCAGAAAGTTCAACATGAGGATGAACCCCCTGAAATGTGCGTTTGGGGTCGCGTCAGGAAAATTCTTAGGGTTCTTTGTCCACAGACATGGAATCGAGGCTGACGAAGCAAAAATCAAATCAATATTGGAAATGCCCCCACCCCACTCCCAAAGAACCCTAAAGAGATTTCTTGGAAAGGTGTCTTATCTGCGAAGATTTATCCCTGCCTTGGCGGAGATCTCTGCACCTTTCAGCGATCTACTGAAGGGAAAAGCAAAATTTGAATGGCGCGCGGATCATCAGCAGGCCTTCGAAAGGGTCAAAGCTGTGTTGGTTTCACCGCAAACTATGATCGTGTCGCATAAGGGCCAGCCTTTAATCCTCTACCTAACGTCCACCCCGAGATCCATTGGGGCCCTCCTAGTGCAAGACATCGACGGAACCGAACGGCCAGTATACTACATCAGTCGAAAAGTACAGGGGGCTGAAGAACGATACTCGCCTGTTGAGCGACATTGCCTGGCACTAGTATTCACCGCGCAGAAACTACGGCACTACTTCCTATCATTCAAAGTTCACATTGTCACAAGGAGCGACCCAGTGCGGTATTTGCTCTCGCGACCAGCTCTCACGGGGAGAGTGGCGCGCTGGCTTTTAGCGCTGGTAGAATTCGAGATTGCCTGCCTAGCACCCTGCGCAATTAAAAGCTAGGCCCTTGCTGACTTGCTCGAGCAATTCCCCAGCGGACAGTGCGAGCCAATCAAAGAAGCCCTCCCGGGCGACGGTTTCGAAGCTTTAGCGGCCACAGACGTGGGCACATGGACGCTAAGCTTCGATGGGGCCGCTGGAGGAGGAACCGGTGGTGCGGGGATCGTTTTACAAAACAGTAATGGTCAACGCGAATGTCTGGCGTACAAACTGGCATTTCAATGCTCGAACAATGAGGCTGAGTATGAAGCCTTGATCCTAGGGCTCTTGGCAGCCATTACCAAGGGAATTAAAGTCCTCAAAATTGTGGGGGACTCAAAGCTCATCATCTTACAGACAGAAGGCCAGTACGCAGTTAAAGAGCCCGCCCTTGCACCATATCGAGCCACTGTACAAAAATTGATGCAGCGATTCGAGGACGTGGAAATCATTCACAGGCCCAGGTCAGATAACAGGTTTCCAGACGCACTGGCCACCCTCGGGGCAAAGATGGAATTTGGAGAAGGCGCTGTGGCAATAGAAATTGTTAAAAGAACAGACTCGTCTGTAATCGGGCAACTGAATGAGGTATGCGCCAAAGGTGAATGGCAGGAAAAGATCATAACACAGCTAACAAACGGAGAAGGCGGCTTGCCCATATCTAAAGTCGCGCAGTTCACCATGGTCGGAAAACAGCTGTACTACCGCGGCCCTCAGGGGTGGCTTGCGCGCTGTATAGGTCTTGAAGAGGCAAAGGAGAGGTTGCGTCAGATCCATGACAAAACCTGCGGAGAAAATGAGATTTCTCTCTACCGAAGGGTCCAGCGGCAAGGCTATTATTGGCCAGAAATGAAGCAGGACGCCGCGACAATCCTCGGTAGCTGCGAGCGTTGCTCACTGTTTACCTTGGAACCAGAATGCTGCTTTTCAGCTGAAGAAGACTGGAGGCAGAAGTACATTGACTTCTTGCAAGAAGGGGCGCTGCCTATGGAAAAGGAGCATCGAAGAGAAGTCAAAAGGAGCGCCAAACGCTACTTCATGGAGAATAGAAAGCTGTACAGGAGAGCCCTAGACCTCACTCCCTTACGATGTCTATCTAACGAAGAGGCCGAAGAAGTCTTGCGTAAATCCCACGAGCTGGAGCACCAAGGCGGCAGGATGTTGTATGAGCACATCATCCACCTTGGCTATTATTGGCCAAGAATGGAATCAGATGCGAAGGAGCATGTGCGCAGATGCCATGCCTGCCAGAAATTCGGAAACCTCGTGCACGCTCCAGGAGTTAAGCTTCATGCCATCAGCGCGCCTTACCCCTTCCACACTTGGGCTATGGACTTGGTAGGGCCCATAACTCCGCACTCGCAGAAATATCAGTGGATTTTGGCAGCCACAGAAGTCAGCACCAAGTGGGTAGAAGCAGTCCCCCTCAGAAATGCAACTGGCGCGGCCGCGGCACAATTTATCAGAGAAAACATCGTTTGTCGCTTTGGTATACCCAGAATAATACTATCAGATAACGGGACACCGTTCGTTAACAGAAGTGTGGGGAGTCTGTTAGATTCCTATTCTATCGAACACCACACCTCCTCAGCCTATTACCCGCAGGGGAATGGCCAAGCAGAAGCCACAAACAAGACCTTGACGCGGATAATGAGTAAACTCCTAGATGAAAACGGAGGGGCATGGGCCGATCACTTGATCACGGCTCTTTGGGCATACAGAACATCCAAAAGGAAGGCCACGCGCACAAGCCCCTTCAATCTCGTCTATGGCGCTGAGACAGTCCTCCCAGTGGAATTGAGTGTACCATCCGCGCGGCTGGCACTGGCCGCAGAAGTAACTAAGGCAGAACGGCGCGCGGACCTCGAGGCCTTAGAAGAAAGAAGGCAGATTGCAGCGGAGCACCAACTTCAGTATTGGGATTCAGTCGCCAGGTTTTACAACAAGGGTGTAGTCCCGAGAGAATTTGAAGTAGGCGATCTCGTCTGGAAATCAACCATGGACGTCATGAGGAACGTGAAGCTCCCAAAGTTTACCCCAAAGTGGGAGGGGCCTTACGAAGTCATCAAGTCAAGTTCAAGCGGGCACTACAGGTTGTCCAGGGTCGGCGATGGTCATCTCACAGGGCCCATAAACGTTAAGTTCATAAAGAAATATTATCCATAGTCTTTCACTTCGAGGCGTTATTCCTGGCGAGCCAGCCAGAGGTTGTCTTTTGTTTCCTTTACACGTTATTGTATATTTCATGATTGACGGTTCCAATCAAATCTTTAATGAAATATGTCATCTTTGGCTCTAACCAAGATCATGAATAGAGTTCCAGTTCATATTATGTCTTATGATTGAATTATTCAAGGTAATCTGGTTAGCCATGGAAAGTAAAATAGCAAAGGGGAGAACATAATAGATAAAGATACGCAAAGAAATGATGAAAGAAGGAGTAGCGGAGAAAACAACATAAATTTCCACGAGTTATACGGTGGGGCAAATCCAGTACATCACAAAAAAAAAAGGGGAAAAATAATGACAATAATAAGTAAACCCTACACGCGCGCAGGGAGCAGACCCTTGGAAACTGGATCGCCGACGTTAATAGGAGCCCCATGGGCAGCACCGAGGGAATCTTTCTCCTGCACAAGGGCGCTCAGCTCGTCCTTCTTCTTCTGAAGATCGACCTGCATATCTTCAATGTCCTTCTGTAACTCGAGAATGGCGAACTCCTTGTCTGTTATACGGGGCAGCAACTTGATCTCCTTGTGGCTTTCATGAAGCCTGTCCAGATGCACGATGACCCAGCTGAGGTCGAGACCCAAGTCTTCTAAATCCATGAAGCTAGCCCTAACGCTGGCATAGAAGGGGGTACTGAATTCCATTATCATGGTCATGTGCAAGGTCTTCATCAGGGCGCAGAAGTTGTCCAGCCGCATCCCGCCCATCACCTCGCTCTTCGCCTTGAAACCCGCAAGCGTCCCCGGGTGCGTCTGATTAACCCATTGTAAGAGGAGCACATTGGCTCCAGCAACGCGGAACTGTTTGAAAAGTACCCTGCCTGTCTGAACAGAGGACTCACCAATCACCCTGATAGAAGAATCGGAATGACCAGGGGACTGAGCGGCCTGGCATTGCTGAAGCTCGCACCTGGCAGGTGAGGGCGGGTGCGAAGGCACAGAAGTCCTATCACCTTCTGCCGTTGCACCACGGTCTGAAGGAGTAGTTTCAGGCGTCCGGACAACCCTGGGACTTGTAGCAGTATCCTTTTGATCATCAGCGCCCCTCACGGAAGTATCCAACGTGAGTGGCTGATGCGCAGGATCGCGCTCTTCCGGAATCTCCTCAACTCTACTACTGCGCAGCCCAGCAGCCGCCTCTAACTCTGAAAAATCATCGCGGAAGAGGTCAGCAATAATCGGGTGACCAAAATTGATCACATGCACATAATCTCCTAAGCTGTGTTCGTGAACGGGGATTAGCCCAGAGTGCGGCTGGATATCACCCCCTATGCTGTGAAAAGTGCTTGTGGAATCATTATTATGAATGCCTGCGCCGGTGCGGGGCCTTGCGGACAACGGCTCGGTACGAACCTTCGCGGAAGAGATATTTTGCGATGGCGCGTCATCTTCTTCAAAGGGCTGGCTCCCTTCAGACGTCAGACCGTCGTAATCACTGTCAGAATAGGGCGCAATCTCATACCCCTCGCCAAAGCCCTCTTCTGCATTCCACACCCTCGCAGGCGGGTCTTCCTCAAATGTGCGTTCAGTCACTGGAGGCTTATCAACACCTCCTGAGCCTCGAGGCTCGAGCATTCTGTCCAGTGAATCACTTTTTCGCTCGCTCAGCTGCTCGAGAAATCCTCTCCTTTCCTTGGCCTGGGGATGCGTAGGGTCATCGAGCTCGGGATCACCACCAGCTTGTCTAGCTGGCTCAGAGCCCTCTTGGCGCGCCAGCACCACACTGAGAGGGACATTATCATCATCATCACTATCACCCTGCTGCTGGGGGGGCACGCCGCGCAACTCAGGAGGGAGGAGTGGCTCCCCAGCGGCAGTTCTGCGCTCCAACTCCTCCGCCAACTCCTGACCAGCGCGAACAACTGTATCGCCCTGAACAGGAGGCGGAGAAGCGCGAGGAGAAGAACGCTGCACATTGATGGGTTGTCCAGTATCAGCCTACAGAAGAGAAAAGCAATCAGAACCAAACAGATGTAAAAAAAAAAAAAAAAAAAGAGGAGAAGATGAATGGAAAGGGAAATAAGGGAAGAATGAGTGTACCCTTGCTAATCTCCTCCGAGGACGCTTTTCAACGGGACCTTCCGGAATGTTCTGCATTGCCTGTGATCGAGTGCGCACCCTGGTGCGAGCGCTAGTACCTGCCAAAGAGGATATCGGCACATCTGTTTGAACACCAACACTCGCCGCTCCCACGCCCCCTTTCAGAGCCCAGCGGCTCCGAACGCTGCGCCATCCAGCAGTCTGCGACTCCATAGTTCGCAGGGTCAAGTCCGGCTTATACACCACGCGCAGTCTGCCGGGTTGCGCGTTCCCCTGAACAAAGCTGTAGAAAGAATCCAAATTCTTTCTCCAAAATAGACGGTAAAGAGGGGTTACCAACGGAATACGGAGTTTGTCCGGGAAGCGTCAATATGTAACCCCATCTAGAAATGCATCGGAATAGCTCAACAAAAGGCGGTTGAAAGCCTCCACAAACTCCGAAGGCTCGGGCCCTGCGCCTGGAACAACTTGGTCATACCCCAGCTGACGCGCTACCCTGTCCGGGCGATAGACGACCGTCTTGCGACCCTCAGAGCTCATAGAAGGAAGGAAGCATGGGCGGCTCATAGTAAAATTACTGATCATCAGCCCACGCCTCTCCATCTGTTGGTCGGAAAAGTCGACCTCTTTGGGCACATTAACAGAACTATAACTGCAGATTCCATCCAGAGCCTGGGTATAAGGGCGCGAATACAGTCGAGCCTCATCATCCATATAATCCTCCCACAGCTTCGAGGTCGAGGTATTATCCCAGCGGGGTATGATGGGCCAAACAGGACCCTCCAACGTCACCTTGTAGCGCCCATCTGCCTCCTTGATAGGGCGCCCACGCTCGTCAACCACTCTTTTGGAAACTTGCGGAGGGAACTTCCGCGCTCTAGGGGCCGTTGAAGGAAAATACTCGTAAACAAGCGCGGTCAGAAACTGGGTATGAATCATAGAAGCGATTGCATAGCGACCTGCTGACCTTGCAAAATCCTCGGAAAGCCGGTCGAGTTGGCGGTATAAATGACCAAGGAAGAGAGGCCCCAGGGGAAACCGTTTCCCTTGGGCAATTTTCACCGCCAAGGGAAAGGTAAAGTCACTTGGCGCGTCGACTGGAAAGTCGGGAAAAACGAAGAAAGACAGAAAGAACATGATGAAAGCAGGCAGATAATAGTCACCTTCAAATTCCGGGCCATCGATGTACTTGCGCTCCGTGGCACCTACCTTCTCAGATTGGTAATCCCTGAAGAAATAGCGGATCCAACTGTCCCATGATGTCTTTTTGGGATCAGTAGCAGCCCTCTGATTCCCGTCCTTGTCCCACTGAGAGCCCAGATGCCCCGCCTTCTTGTACATCGACTTTAGTCTAAGGATGGTCTCCTGTTCCCCCAAGGAAAACCCTTGTACATCAAGTTCGGCAGCCCCGCGCGTAGAAAGATGGAGTAGCGCGGAGGTGTCTTGGAGAGTAGCCGCAAAAGGAAACACAAAAGTGTGCGTGTCACTGCTCCAACGCGACACCAAGAAGTCCATATTCTCGTTCTTCTTGTTTAATGTCAGACTCCTGGAAATCTTGATGGCCTCAATGGTGTAGGAGTCCTCCAGAATCTTCTTGTACTCTTCCACCTCCAACACTGCGTCCACCCAATCACCCCAGAAGGAGGGCGGCTGGGAAGTGGCGGCATAATTCACCGGGCAGTAGGGGAAATCACCTCTCTCAAGGCCCAGTCTAAGTACAGAAGAAGGGGGAAGAAGGTCTGCATCCTCCAGAGGAGCTTCAGGAATAATGGGGAGGGGGTCGTCGGGACCACTGCCCACAGGATCGTATGACTCGACTTTCAACCAGAAGGGGTCCTCCAAACCTTTGAAGTAGGGAGCCCGACGCCACTCCCCTGACGGTGGGACTGGCCCACCTCTAACCACCACCCTGCCTTCTACGCCTTGCTCTCCTCGCGGCATGATCAGAGAAGAAGAATAGCTCTTTTGAGAAAGGAATGAACTTTGGGTCGGAGAAGAGGGAGAAAGACGAGTTTTAGAGAGAAAAAGCAAAATTGCAGAAGTAAGAGCTCTCACCAACTATCTCCAGTATTTATAGAAGGTGGAGCAACGGCTGCCATACCATGAATGGTCACCACCATTAAAACCCCCAGAAGACGCGACCGTTTAAAGCTGCCGAACCGACCCTTCTGTCAGGAATTTTCAAAAATCGGGAACGACGCCATAATGGCGGGTACAGCTGAAAAGACACACGCTGACATCACGCGCGCGTGCGATGGCGCGTAAAGGACACGACCACGCGCCTGCGTGTCACACACGCACTTGGGGGGCTATTGTAGGAAGGGTCAGCGTATTGACCCACGTGGAGGAGTCCCAAGTTTGACCTTCCAGTAAGGAGATGACAAATGTCACGCACCACCACGCGACACGTGGCGATCCCTCGCGGCACTGGCCGTTTGGAGCCATCAGCGCGGGCTACCCCACGTGGTAGCTCCCAGTTGCGCGCTCTTCAAAGCCCAACTGAGGAAACCTCTCTATATGACCATGGGCCATCCGTACACGGAGAAAAGCCCATGAGTCTCAAGACTGACTCAGCCCAGATAAATGGGCAAGAGCGCAAGAAGATAGTCCTTTTTTTAGCCCAAGTAATCATACTTGCTCTGGTCTGAAGGCAGGACCTGAGGGGCCCCCTGAGGCTTGGCTGCGGTATAGGCACGACCGAACAGGTCATGACCTTGCCCTCGCGGGAATAAGGGAGATCTTGTGGTTTGGTGGCTATAAAAGAACAAGAGGTACTCTGCGCGAGGGGTGGAGTAGCACGCCCGAGTAGGCCGCGCGGTGGGTAGCTTGTTGGATCCAAATTTTATAAAATTCAAAAAGAAAAACAAAATTTTCTTTTTTTTTGTTTGGGCTGAAAATTTTGGGGTGGGCTAAAACTTGTTGGATCTAAATTTTAGAAATAATTTTTTTTTTTTTTTTTGAATTTTTTGCAAGTCCACCTGGGCTGCAGCCTACCTCAGCCCAAGCATGCCTCCGCCCTTGATCTTGATCGTCCTTAGTCTCATTTTCCTAAGGACTATGCGATTTAAACAACGTGCATTGGAATGCACGACTCTTCATCAGGCAGGACAACCTCTTAAGACCGCGGGAAAAGGTGACAATTTAAGGTCCGACTGACCAAAATATTTATGCCTAAGTGCATGCAGAATGAGAGCAGGATATACAAAAGCAGTAGGCAGGTAGCATGGTATATGCAAAAAACAATAAACAGGCAGCATGCTGACAGGATATGGAAGAGCAGTAAACAAGTAGCAGGATATATCACATAATCCTACCCTGTAGGTCATGTTGTAGGTTGGAAGGTTCTACGGCGATCTATATGCAAAGGCTGGTTTTGGTTTAGGGGGTTCCCCAGACTAGAGCCAATATTTGCCTCCCCTTTGCACAGAATATTGACGTGGCAAGGGTAATAACGGCAGGCTGACTCATCATCGTCCAGGGCTGCCGAGAATCCTGGGATGTCCTAACACCAGCGAGCTGGGTAGGGTAACCAGGACGCAGCGGCGGGGCTAGTAACCATGCACGTGCAATGCAAAAGTTCGACAGTAAAATTGTTTTAAAAAATCCCAAAATATTTTTCGACTTTGGCTCGCTTTTTAAATTAATCGAAACCTTGAAATTTTACCCAGGCAAACAACCGGGAAAGCTCCAGTCCGGATTGATCGGGCTCTCACCCTGACACCATTCCTTTCTTTGACAGCACGAAGCATGTACGTTGTGTCAAGCTTTCAATGGCCGTTTTACAAGTGTAAAATGTCAAAATGAAAATTAATTTAAAAATATCGATCCCCAGCAGAGTCGCCATTTTGTGGACGGTCGGCCCACGCTTTTTGAATGTTTTGAAAAGGAGGCGAATTTAAGGGAAAAAGAAAAATTTAGAGTCGCCACCCGGGGTTTAATTTTTAGAAAATGTTAGGTACCCGAGGAACCGTTTAGAAAAATAATGACTCTTTTTGTGGAGGTGAAAAAGGGTTTGGTCTGCGAAAAATTAGAGATTTGGGTTCGGGAGCCAGGTTACCCGTGGGGAAGGTTTTGTTCAAAAAATGCACCCCACGTGCCCGATAAAAATCGGTCTCTACTAGATATTTTGGGATTTTTGGAAAACATTTTACTGTCGAACTTTATTCAAATAAACAGTTGATAATAACATGAATAACAAAAAGCAAGTAAACAATTAATGATAATAATGGACAGATAAGCAATAAACACATGAGCATGTATGAATGATGCAAGAAAATAATTAAAACAGAAAACTTCAACATTACTCACTGTCCGAGCAGTAAACTAATTTTTGAAATTTTTGATTTGCAAGACAGTACCGTGCGGTACTGTCATAGTACCGTTTAGTTAAAATCGTAGTACCGTATGGTACTAGATTGTACTGGACAGTGAGAAAAGCTTGGTTTTGGACAGTGAAAGAGGTGCTAAGCATTCTTAGTACATAGCTTTGGAGTGAAAAATTTGGTTTCTCATGAGAGAAGAGCCATGTACCAAGACTTGAAAACCATGTTTTTGATTGGAAATGTGCAAGAAAATACCTTACCACCCTACGACATTGATTGGCCGAGAGAAACAAGGCTCCAAAATATTTGGTTTAAACAGAAGTGTCGTGCGGCACTATGGAAGTACCGTACAACACTACTGTAAAACTTCCATATTCTTGTGGCTGGTTTTTGTTGAGCATTGTTGGTACACCAAGCTCAAGGGAGGTATAAGGAACCTCCTTGAACTTGGCCTTACCCTCAGAATACCAAAGTGATTGACTTCGGTGGCGAAACGGAGGTTTTTACCTTCAGGAATGAAGCTTTGAAGCGAATACTCGAACTAGAACTTGAAACTTGGTTGTGTGAGTGTTAAATGGACCTGGTAAAGCTAGGAAATGAGGGTCTTGAGTAGTGGGTATGAGTGGAGGTGGTAGGAAGAGTGGCCGACGGTGGTTTCAGACGTGGTTTGGGTTTTTTGAGGTAGAGTTTGGACAGAGTAACGACTGAAAGGGCTTCTAACAGAGCTTTGGGCTGTTCTTCTATGGAGTTCTTCCCTCTTTTTTGTTGTCTCTCCTTTTTCTTTTCCTCTCTCTCTTTTTTCTGAGGTGGATCGGGTATTTGTAGGGGGTAGCCGAGAGAGGCGTAATGATGAAAGGCCATGTTTGCACTCCTATTTGGTAGGCTACACGGCAACCTTGCGTGCCTTGGGGACAAAGAAAGCAACAGGAATCGGTTTTCCTTCAGAGAGAGTTGCTGGTAACGTGTTGCAGGTTTGATTGATGTCTGACAGTGTCGTGCGGCACTATGTCAGTACCGTGCGGTATAGTTGACTGGTCAACTGTGCCGTGTGGTGCAAACATGAGTAACGGATGGGTTTTTGGGCTGAAATTGGTCACATGGGACTTGGGGGAGTATGGCACGGTACAGTGGACTGGGTTGACTTTGTTCTTTGTTCAAGTATTGCTTCAAAACTTCATTCGCGCGTTTCTTTTCGTCATCGGGACTTTTAAAGATGTTTGAAGTTTCCAAATTGGGGTATCTACAACAACCCATTCAAAAGTGCCTAAGGACCCTGGGCATCTAAAGGCAGTTTTGGTCGTGTCTTCTTCATCTATAAAAATTTGGTTATAGCCTGAATGGCCATCCATGAAAGTCAGAATTTTGTGTTTTGCTGCTCCATCTACCAACAAGTCTGCCACTGGCATCGAGTACTCATCTTTTGGGGATGCTAAGTTTAAATTATGAAAATCTATGCACACTCTAATTTTGCCATTATTTTTCACGACAGGAACTATATCAGAAAGCCATGTGACATACCTTGTTGTGCATATGAATCCAACTTTGAGTAGCCTTTCTATGTCAGCCTTGACTTGCAGTTCCACTTCGCTTGACATTCTTCTGGGTGGCTGTTTGAAAGGCCTGAATCCTGACTGAATTGGTAACTGATGCTCTACCAACTCTCTGGACAGTCCTGGCATTTCCTCATAATCCCATGCAAAACAAGTCTTAAACTCCTACAAGAGTTGAATGAATTCCTTCTTTACTTCTTCCGGGAGGAGTTGGCTGATATAAACAGGCCTAAAATTTTCTTCATCTCCAAGATTAATCTCATCTAAGGGATCCTGGACGTCAGCCTTTAGGTCATCAAGTTTGGCTGGTGCAACTTCTAGATCTTCAAGCCGAATAACATCAACATCAACATCTTCATCTTTATTCAGGCCTTCATCTTCATAAATAAATTCGGCTGCATCAACTGAGTTATTTTCCTCTTCACTGAATAAATCCTGCATCCTTCTCTCTACCAGGTAAGCATTAAACCTGGTTGACATAGCCTCAAGGGCCATGTCCTTTTCAACCTCCAAGGGATGTGCTGTCATTAGAACAAACTCTAATAGCTGGAGTTATTGGCCTATGTGTATCTGGGCCAATTAACTCTTTGTATAATCCCTTCAGTTCTTCAGCTGAAGGATTTGGTGTCAAGGATACCACTTTGTGGCGGCCATACTTGTCTAGGCCTGCCACCTTCATAGGACCAACATCAGAATCATAAAGTCTAGCCTCTGCATGGTTGGCTATTGCAAGGAAAGGCCTGTTGTCTGCCCAAACTACTTCTACTTCATCTCCGTTCCAAAAAATTAAGCATTGATGTAGGGAAGACGGGACTGCCATACAGGCATGGATCCAGTCTCTGCCTAGTAAAACATTATATGTAGAACGAGAGTTTATCACAAAAAATGGAGTAGTTACAGTTTTGGTACCCACTGTGAGCTTCATGATGATGATGCCTTGACAAGCCGTGACACCTCCTACAAAATCTGTCAAGCTTGCACTAGAGGCGATCAAATCTTTATCTATCTTACCAAGTCTGTGCATCATGGTTCTTGGCAATAGGTTAGCAGCTGAACCATTGTCTACTAATAAACGGTTAACAGGCATGCCATCCAAACACCCCATCAAATACAAAGGCCTGATATGGTTAGCCGTTTTAGTAGACGGTTTTTCAAATTGAACAACGGCTGCTGTCTTCACGGCCTCTTTCTCAGCTCTTTCTGCAAACACGGTTTCGGTGGTTATATGGTTAGCAGGCCTGGGTGACTCTGTAAGGATGTGGACTGTTTCTCCCAGTTCTATAACATCCCCTTCCATGACTTGAACTTGATTCTCCTTGGCCTCTAGTTCCATTGGTAAGATAACCACCATATTGCAAGGCTTTGTAGCACTAGGCCTGGGTTTGAACTCTTTCGCCATTGGATTTAAACCAGATTTGCTCCCGAACGTTAATTCTTTAGGTAAAATCGTAAGTTTTTCCGGAGCAAATTCCAGTTTTTTAGGAATAAATTTAGGTTTCTCGGGCTCTATACGATTCCCTTGCTCTTTAGGCCTGAACTTCTGTTGATACCTCGTTGGATGAAGAGTTTTTGGTACAACTTCTTCTACTAACCTCTCCTTAGGCTTATAAACTCTCCTAATCTTAGGTGTAGCCTCATTTTCCTCATCAATACTACTTCTAGGGGCTAGTGGAGACCTGAACTTTGGTGAGGCCTTCACTTGAACCCTTTTTACTGGTAGGAGTCTTGTTGGTCATAAACCTTATAGCTTCATCAGTATCTAAGTCCATATCGTCTCGTTCTAGGCTTTCCAAGTGTGACTGCTTCCATGACTCTTCTTCCATCCGCTCTGAAATCTCAGCCTCCTCTCTCTCTCTCTCTCTCTCTCTCTCTCTCTCGCCTAAACGCTTGTCTAATCCTTTGACGTCTTCGTTTTTGAGACCTTGATAGCACTGGTGGTTTTTGAGGAAACTTAGGATGTTCAACCCTAAACCACTCATTTGGAGGAGTGATTGGGGGTTTCACAGTCCTAGGCCTACCAGCTATTGGAGCACTGATTGTAAGCTTATGGAGATCTTCCTAGACTTCATCTAGGCCTGTTCTGAGCCTAGAGAAGACTGACACGCGTCTTTCTAGAACCCTCTGGACTTGTTGTTGGATATAACGTCCAGGCCTGTGATTGGGATTAAACATAGCTGATCCCATCATCTTAGGCCTGTGAGTATCTGGATGTCGACTACATTCATGGCAAATGAACGTCTCAACATGCTTGTGTGGCTTACGTATTCCTGTCATAGGTCGGTTCCATCTAGACTGATAATGTTCAGGCCTTCCTTTGTAAGGAGGCCTAAACTCTTCCTCTGGTTGGTATTCTCCATAATCTCTTCTATATGCTGCCCTCGATGGTGCCCCCATACTGACTTTGGTTCTTGGAGCAGTCCTTGGCATGCCTCTAGTGTTCACAGAGACCATATTTGTATTCAGCCCTGCTGGAAATGGGTTAACATCCACTCCCAACACTTTCCTGCTCTCCTTGGCCTTAAACTTAAATTCACCACGTTCAATCTTACCCTGTATGTCATTTCTAAAAACAATGCAATTATTTGTAGTATGACTCCAAGAATTATGGTACTTACAGTATTCTTTTCCTTGGATCTCCTCAGGCTTGGGGAGGGTATGTCTCTGGGGGAATTTGATTAACTTGTCAGCCACGAGTTGGTCAAAGTTTGCCTCAGCCTTGGACACATCAAATGTGTAGACTCTGCTTGACTTGCCTGCTGGAGGGTGAATATTCTTCAGCTTTATGCCCCCAATCTTTAGAACATATGGCTTCTTGTTAACCATTTCAGCAACAGCACATTCAGGGCTGAAATCCTTATCCACAGCCGTGATCTCAAAGTTAGGATCTCTATAATACGTGCCAATAGAAGCAGTTCTTCGGTCTTGTTCCTCCTTCAAAATCTTCTCGTATCGGGCTGCCTTGGCAGATAACTCAAACAAATCTCTGTATTCTGTTCCATGGAATCTCTTTTTAAGCTCAAAGTTTAGCCCATTCATGGCCAAACGTACATACTCCTTTTCTGGAAGAGAGATTTTGCATTTGAACCTGGCCGTCTTAAACCTTGACAAAAATGTCTCAACACCTTCATCGGGTAGTTGGCACAAGGCTGCCAAATGTGCCATAGTTACCTCGGGTTCAACTCTGTAAAATTGTTGATGGAACAAGTCTTCAAGCTGCCTCCAGGTCTGAACTGAATTACGAGGCGAGTTTATGTACCACATAAAGGCTGTATGTGTCAAGGAGTTGGGAAACAGCCTTAAATTCCATGCATCTTCAGTACATACTTCACCACATTGCACTTGAAACCGAGCCACATGTTTAATAGTAGATTCACGGATGTTCTCCCCTGAAAATAAATGAAACTCTGGAACTCTGTATCCTTTGGGGAAGGCCTTTCTATCAACTTCGTCTGAGTGTGGCTTTGTGTATGCTGGCCTACCCATAGGCCTGAACTCCGGGCCTCACTGCTCCTGTAGCAATGCTAAGACCTGATCTTTTCCCATTGCTGGGTCTGGTCCAGGGAAATGGTGTTGAACAGCTTGCTGGACTGGTGGGTTTTGTTGCCCAGTAGGGGTAGCTTGTCCATGTAAGCATGTCCATGCCCCCTGGGTGTCACGAGGGGTATAGCCATATGGGTGTTGATTTGTATTAGCTAGAGGCCTTGTATACCCAGGCTTGAGAGGTGAACTGCCCCTGAGCATGAATCGCCTTTCTGGGTTCTCAATAAGCCTAGCTGGAGAGGAATTTCCAGAACCAAGGCCTGTTTTTAATGGCCTTCCAAAAGCTGGACAATTGGAACTAGAAGCCTGGTGTGGAGCTTGACCCATCAAAGCTTTATGTCCCTGGGAGGTCCCAAAAACACCAAACTGAGGGATGACAGGTTGTTGGGGAGGTGGATCAGATTTTTCCTTGCCTTTAGTCCCATCCTTTAGCATAACAACCATCAAGTTGTGCATGGAATTGTTTAACGTCTCAAACATGGCACCAACATTCATGGTTAGATGACCAATACTCGCTGAGAGTTGCATATTGGAATCCCTAATCTCATTCATAGCTGAACCAACCGTGTAAGAAATATCCTGTGACATTTCTTGATTTGCCATTATCATATTGTTACGCATGACTTCCATAGATTCACTCAACTCTTGAGAACTGAGGTGAGACGGCACTGAACTGCCATTCTTTTGTGAGGATTCTCGAAGGGCTGCTTCGAGTTCTGCTTATTCTCTTGCTTCAGCCGTTGCTTCTGCTTGCCAATCTGGATCATCTTGTTGGGATTGATCCTTTTGAGTACCTCGTCGACCCATGTTCACCCTTTTTAGTTTGGGGTCCCACCGGGCGTGCCAATGTTTGTCTGGTGTTGAAAAATAAGGGAAACCGCGAAGGCCTAAACGTAAACGTCAAGGCCTGAGCGATCTAATGCGGGCATGCCAGGACTGGATTGCAGTGCAATTGTTGAGATAGGTCTCGTGCCTTCTCCTGACTTTGTATCTTAAGCGATTGGCGTGATCCAAAGGGCAGAATCACGCGAGTTCGTCGTGCCTTAATGAAAAGGACTTATAATTTCCCAAACGGTTTGGAAAGTGGATAAAAACGAGATAAACTAAAGGCCAAACTTTATTAATCAAAATTAACAAAGGCTTGGAGTACAATGGAATATGAAAATGGACGAGTGCTAGTCTGAGCTAAGCAAACGTTTTGAAACGGAAAAAGAACAAAACAGTGAAAAATCCACGAGAGTGGAGGGATAAAACTCTGAGTAGAGAGATTGTAAGCGTAAGCTTTGTGGTTGAGGAACCCGTAATCCTTCTTTGATTTGTGAATTTATAGACCATGGGTTCAAAATCTTATGTTAATGATTTTCGAATCATTGAATTTGTTATTCGGATTGGAGATAGAATTCCACCTCCATTTTTGAAATTCAAGTCAGACCTTGCAATCTTTCCCTCCAACTCGCATAAGCTCATAGCGGAAGAGTTTGTCTTGAGCAGGCCTCTTTGCCCTACAACCGTTATCCCTTAAATCGTGGGTTTTCAACGGTAGAAGAGGCCTAAGCCTTGCCAACTCTTATCCTTTCGCGCTGGGAAGTTTCGTAACAATCTCTTCCCTTTTTCTAAGGATTAAACCCTTATCTTTATCCATTTCGGCCTCACTAAATAATTTCAGAAATTAATTAATTTCTAGTTTAAATTGAACCCATGCCGACTTAAATAATTGGATTGAACCTTGTTAATTTATCAAGGCCTTTATGCTTCAGGCCCATCAGGCCTAATTTAGTTACTTTGATCACAAACCAAAGCCCTTGGTTAATTTTGCCAAATTTGGGTGTAAACAGGTACCGAGCAAGCACCCGTCTATTTCGTGAGTAAAGTATTACTGGAAGCAGAGACAAGGTACTTACCGCTCGAGAAGCTAATATATGCCTTGGTGACGGCTTCAAGGAAGCTGCCACACTATTTCCTCGCTCATCCAATTACGGTATACATGGAGTACCCGTTAAGAGCAATACTTCAGCGGGCAGACTTGTCTGGAAGGATCTCAAGGTGGTCAGTAGAGCTGAGCCAGTATAACTTAGACTATCAACCAAGGACGACCATAAAGGGACAGGTCGTGGCTGAATTCTCACCAAAAGTTGCACCACCACCTCCACTCCATGAGAAGGAGTTAGGGCCCAAGATGCCCGAGTGGGAGACCGACCTGGATCCAACAGAGTGGAAGCTCTTTGTTGATGGCTCGTCATGCAACAAAGGAGCGGGGGCAGGTATAGTACTCGTCTCCCCTGAAGGGTTGGTCCTGGAACAAACATTAAGGTTTGGGTTCAGTGCAACGAATAATGTTGCAGAATACGAGGTCTTGCTCGCCGGTCTAAGGAACGCTCAAGAATTGAAAATTCAGAAGCTCAAGGTATTTTGTGACTCTCAGTTGGTGGTAAATCAACTGTCAGGGGAGTACACCGCAAGGAGTGAAAAGAGGGCAGCTTACGTGGATGCAGCCATGGATTTGTTGGATAAGTCGGTGCTTATTTAAAAGACGGTACGCTGCCAGAGGACAAGAGGGAGGCACACAAAATAAAGGCCAAGACAGCTAGATTTTGGCTCTCCCCAGAAGGTAAGCTTTATAGAAAGTCATATTTAGGCTCTTATTTGTTATGTGTGCACCCCGCCTTGGTACAGAAATTCTTACACGAGATACATGCTGGGACAAATGGCGGTCATACTGGAGCACGGTCCATAGCCCACTGAGCAATCAGGCAAGGGTATTGGTGGCCATACATGCAGGAGGATGCAAAGCTATTTCTCAAAACATGCGAGAAGTGCCAAAGGTACTCACCTTTGATCTGTGCACCAGCTGAAGATCTTTTGCCATTGACTAGTCCATGGCCATTTGCTCAGTGGGGTTTGGATATCGTGGGTCCACTCCCCATGGCAATAGGGAAACGAAAATTTCTCTTAATTGGAATGGACTATTTTACTAAGTGGATTGAGGGTGAGGCCTTGGCAAAAATCACGGAAGCCATGGTCGAAAAGTTTGTTTGGAATAAAAAATCATCACACGGTTTGGAGTCCCATACTCCATTATTTCAGACAATGGGTCACAATTTGGGAACAAGTTCAAAGCCTTCTGTGCCCAATATGGTATACGAAACTACTATTCCACCCCAGCCTACCCCCAAAGCAACGACCAGGCAGAGGCCTCAAACAAGTCAATCTTAAAGAGCCTTAAGAAAAGACTAGAGAGCAAGAAGGGCAAGTGGCCCGACGAGTTACCCATCGTGCTTTGGGACTACAGGACCACACCGAGAAAATCCACAGGTGAGACCCCTTATTCCCTTGCCTATGGCACTGAGGCTGTTATCCCATTGGAAGTAGGCCTGCCAACCAACCGTACAGCTTTGGTGGAGTCGAGGGGCAACGATCAAGCCCTGGCCGAGCAACTCGACTTGGCCGAGGAGCGGAGAGAACGAGCATTGATAACTGTGGCAGCTTACCAAGAGCAGCTGAGGAGGAGTTACAATAAAAACGTTCAGCCCAGAGAATTTAAAGTTGGAGACCTAGTGTTGAGGAAAGTTTTGGCTAACACTAAGATTTCCTCTGATGGGAAGCTTGGGCCAAACTGGGAATGACCATACAAGATTACTGGTATAGCTGGAATAGGGGCATACAGATTGGCCGACCTGGACGGCTGTGCAGTTCTACAACCATGGAATGTGCAAAACCTACGTAGGTTTTATCAGTAGCAAGTTGTGGCTACGAATACAGTCACAATGTTTTCCTATTTTCATTTTTTTTTACGAGTTATGAAATAAATAGGGTACCACGAGAAGGTACCTTTAGTTTTATTTTCAGAATTTGCTGGTACAATTATTTCAAGGTTATTTTTGGTCAGATTATGAATAAAATATCACTTTTGCATCCATCTGTGATTACTTAGTTTGGAAATATGGATTAGCACGTAGATGCTCATACCATATTGGGGAGCAGTGCATACATGCTGCACCCATAAGTTTTGAAACTAAATTGCAAACGAAGAATTGCACGATTTTTCCCAAGTACGAATACACTTAGTAGCAAACGAACACTTGCTTGATTTTTTCTAAGTACGAATATGCTTAGAAGCAAACGAAGAATTGCTTGGCATTTGCTAAGTATGAATATACTTAGTTGCAAACGAAAACATTGCATGGCTTAAATTAAGCACGAATATGCTTAGGAGATTGCAAACGAAAATTGCATGAGTTTTTCTAAGTACGAATATGCTTAGAATTTAAATTGCAAACGAAAACTTGCATGAGTTTTTCTAAGTACGAATATGCTTAGAATTTAAATTGCAAACGGAAACTTGCATGAGTTTTTCTAAGCACGAGTATGCTTAGAATTTAAGTTGAAAACGAATAATTGCTTGACTTTTCCTAAGTACGAGCATGCTTGGAAACAATGCTTAAGTACAATAGTCGACGGTGCAATCAAGTACGAACAAACTTGGGTGCAATCAAACGGTCAAACTGTTGCAAAAGGCCATTAAAGCCGCGCATATGAACTGACATAATAGTATGAATAAAACGAGTTCCAGTACGACATAAGCAAACGTAGGCAAAGGCCACAAGCAGTTGAGCATTCGCCACGCAGGGCGGGCAGAGGGGTGTAGCGTCACTTCAACTTTGTTCCTTACCGTTGATTGAAGGGTCTTGGGGGTCCGAGCTGAGCTCCTCAACAAGCTCCGAGCTGCCATTCCCATCCTTCTGGGTAAGGTTCGCTCAGCATTGGACTCTGGCGTCGAGTTGATGGGAGGCGTTTGGTTATCCTTCTGCTGGTCCACCATTGGAGGACGACTAGGAAGGTGCCTGTTCACCCAGTGGGGAGAATCTTTAAGAACTCCCAGCACGGAGAGGCATTTTTCCCAGCTGGCATTCCAGATCGTGCTCTTTACAAGGGGCATTTGACCCACATAACTCGTCGTCGCCTCACGAACACCCCTGCTATGGGCATCCTCCGCAGCGGCTTTGATCTGCTCCAGCTCTTGGTGGAGGCCCAGCTCGGTTTCCTCCGCTTTCTTTTTTAAGGCCTCTTGCTCGGCCTTCAGCTCATCATTTTCCTTACTAGCATCTCTCCATACTTGGGCGTGGAAGGCACTGTCCTTCTCGGCCTTTTCGGCTCTTTTTGTCAGCACGGAGATCTCTTTCTTCAGCTCCTTCTCATTATCTTTTTCTCGCTCCAGCCCGACAAACACCTTCTGCATCGACTGCACAACATGCGCAACATAAACACATTACATACGCAAGGCGTACTAGAAACAAAGAGGAAACCGGCGTAGGGCTTGCTGCTACGGAAATGGCGGAAGGGGGCTTCTTCTTTTCTCTCTCTCAGGCTCTGACACAAAGCTTGCAAATAAGGGGGAAATGGGAAATGTGAAGGGATATTTGTTTTGCAACGAAACAATAATGACCACGCACGATAATCGAGGAAAAAAATGGGGCTGCGACGTGCATAATATCTCCCCCAAACCGTCCTTTGGTCTTATCAGATATGCAGCGTACATCGCATCAAATTAAAAGCAAAATCATTTGTGCCTCCCATGTGGTGGAGAGGCCATGTGAAGGGTGAGACCTCTGCAGCAGGTCCAACCAATCACGGGTCAGCTAAGTACGAGCTCTGAACATCACTCTAAGTGTGGTGATCAGAGCTGGGGAGCAATTGGAGAGGGTAAAACCCACACTCCCTCTGGGTGCCTTATCTCCGGCCTTACAACGTTGATGTACCCTACAGGGATGCCGAGCAAGAGAGGCCACGAGTAGGGCCAGGCGCGCAATACGCGGTCAACTATAGTACCACGATAGGGTGCAGGGTAAGGACCGAGCTACAAATAGCTCGGCCCTGGAGTCTACAGACCAGCAACAATACAACCGTCCTATGTGGCAGCACGGCTACACCGCTATTGGGCTGACATAATGGCAGGGCATTCTGGAATAGTCTAGAATGCTCTCCTATGAGATAAGGGGTGTATCCCGTGAAATAAGGGAATGACGTGAGCATTCCATATCGGATAAGGAATGAAGAATCCTATTTGGAGTTAGATTGCACGAACATATGGGAGGAAGCCCTAATTGGAAAGGAATCTTGTTGCATCAAGAAGACCAGTATGGTAATGAAACTGCACCTAATAGGACGAATCCTATCAGGAAGGGTTTCCTAACGTGGTAAGGAAACTAGGGCAACGAGGACCCTTGGTCGACGAGCTAACCTATACCTATTAATACATGCACTATGCCTATGGTGAAAGGTACGCTGTAACTCATTGTTATACGCATCGTTCTTGGCTTAATTAGTATCTTTGTACTAACTTAAGCATCAGAGGGTGTAGACACCCCAATTTTGATGACTTGCGCATCCCCGATGATGAATAAAAGAAAATATGTAGAATACCTTGAAATGGTCGATCGCGCCTTTAAAACTTTTTGAAAACAACAAAGAATTTTCAGAAGTAGGGAGTAGAGGACCTGACGGCTTTAATCCATGGACCGGACGGCTTTGATGTCAGGACCGGACGGCTTTCTTTGAGGGCCGGCCGGCTCTGTCTGTTACCTGTCTTATCGAAAAATCCGGGTTCAGAGATTTACTGCAGAAGAATATATTCCCCGCACCAGGGAATATCATGATGATAAAAATCTCTTGCGTGACTTTGTGGGTAACCTCAGCACCTATAAAATAAGTTCCATTCGCTCACTTTAAAAAAAAAAGAACGGTGAAGAGGTAGAGAGGAGAAAGGTTGAAGACGGTGATTGCGAAAGAGAGATTGCAAAACAAAAATCGTGCAAAATTTCCCCGCATCCAGTTACTTTCTCTTCCAGTAGGAAACTCTATACGAAAAATATTTCAAAAACACCTACCCAACTCTAGAAGTTTGCGAGGGCGTTGAGAATCAAAACCGAGGAAAAACAAGTTTCTTTCAGGCGTTCGAATCAATCCGAACAAGGTATAAAATCATATTTTCTGGACCGGGTTCCATAACAGCGGTCTTTTGAGGGATCTTTTCCCGAAGTCGGAGTAACTCCAGTAGTTATTTTCGGGTCCGGAAAGTTTATTTACAGTAAAAATCTTCCCGAGGTATCGAAACGAGTGATTTTTCATCATAATCGCGCGGTTCGGCCTTTCTCGGGATACATTTCTTTCCCAAAACATTTTCTAAACATTAATACTCCTCTTAGGAGAATTTTTGTATAAAAGAAACCGGTTTTCGAGTCAAAACTCCATTCCCTCCAGAGGATAGAAAATATTTTGCAAAAAGCGGCCAGAGTGCCGGTCGGCCCTGATTAAGGACCGGACGGCTCTTTCACCAGAGCCGAACGGCTTTTCCAGAGAGCCGGGCGGCTCTCCTCTGTTCTCCCCTGTTTTCCAGAAAACCCTCCCTTGTTTTCTTATCCTCTGGTGCGATTTACATTTTTAAAATTACACTTTTTCCCTCGATTTCCTTTTATTAACATTTAGTCCCTTCATTTTATTTTATTTCTATGTAATCATGTTAATTTTATTTATTTATTATTTCCTGTTATTTACTTGATTAATTGTCAAAGACTTTCAATAAAACATTTTTTAAAAGAAAATCCCACAAATATTTAGTAGAGACCGGGAATACCCCGGGCGAGCGGGGTGCTTTTTCAAAAACCTTCCCCGCTCGTAACTTGGCTTCCGGACCCAAAAAGAATCTTTTTCGCGGACCAAATCTTTTCCGAACGGCACAAGAGTCATCAATTATTTTTAAACGGTTTCTCGGGTACCAAAAAGATTTTCTAAATTAAATCCCGGGTGGTGACTCATATTTTTCAAAGACATTTTTCGAAGATCACCGGAAGTGGCCGTCCACAAAATGGCGACTCCGCTGGGGATTCTTTTAAATTAATTTTTATTTTGGTATTTTACACTTGTAAAACGACCCTCGAAAGCTTTACAAGAACGACATGGCCTAGTCCTGTCAGAGAAAGGATCGGTGTCAGGGTGAAAGCCCGACCATCGGGACCGGAGCTTTCTCGGTTATTTTCTTGCGCAAAATTTCAAAATGTTAATTAATTTGAAAAGCGAACCAGACTTGAAAAAATATTTCGTGGGATTTTGAAGATTATTTTATTGAAAATCTTTTTTTTGCATTTCACGTGCATCGATGTTGGATAAGCCCCACCGCTGCTTCTTGGTTACCCTACACGGCTTGCCGGTGTTAGGACATCCCAAGATCTCGGCACCCCTGGACGATGATGAGTCAGCCTGCCACTTTAACCTTTGTCATGCAGTAAACTTGACACTGGAA
>JAXBDA010003657.1:0-33349 GCA_036023075.1 Gaultheria prostrata
ATTTCTTTCTCTAAATCTAAAGCTCTAACTGGACTCTCTCTTTTTTTTTCTTTTCTTTTTCTTACATATTTTACCAAACCGGGCTTCTTTTTTTTGCATTAGAGTTAATAATGGTCCAAACTAAAGATGAACATCCTTTTAAGAGAAACAAGCATTTCGCATAAAAAAAACTATTAGCATGAAATTTTTCGGATTATTCTTGTACACAAATTCAAGGATCCCCTTGAGAAAAAAATAGTCCTATTTTTTTAAAAGAAAACTCATAAATACATTATTTTTTGCGTGCATAATGCAAATGCAAGGTTGTCAATGGGATCCCATTGCAAATGCAAGATTTTTTAGACCTTTATTACCTCTAATGCAAAAAAAAAAAAAAAAAAAGGAGCGCAATTAGGTAAAATTTGTAAAAATATAGAGAATAAAAATGAGTCTAGTTAGAGCTTTAGATTTAGATAAAGAAAAAAACCTAAAAAAAATAAAAAAATAAAATAAAATTACCAATACAAGCAAGCAGTGAGCTTAAGTGATTATTGATACTCTTGTTTTTATTATCAAAATGTGAAAATATATCTTATGGGAATTAAAAAACAAAAATAATAATTTAAGTCAAAGAAAAGATAGTTCTAAGAAAAAAGTAAATAATTAAGTTACTTTTTCATGCATTTCAAATTTTTTATGCAATATAAATTCAAATAAGAAAAAAAAAATAAACTAAAGTGTGAATTTAGGGGCATTAACGGTATTTCACCATCAAAGTTAACACCGTTAGTCATTTTTTAACGGCAGGGGAGGTATGTGACATTTATTTTCAAAAGTAAGGGAGGTCAGTGGAATTTTAGAAACCTTAGGGGAGGTCCCTGTATTGTCAGAAACCTCAGGGGAGGTAAGTGAAATTTACCCATTAATAAAAGAATTATGTAAATTACGCATTTAAATAATTTATAGGTGTTAAATTCCAAAATTTCCTAATTGATATACCAAATTAAACAAATATAATACGCAATTTTGAAAATCTAATACAAAAATATACGAAATCAAACAAATATAATACAAAATTAGGAAAATATTTATTAATTTCAAACAAACAATTAAAGTGAGTAGTTTTGGTCTTTAAAACGATTGTTAGAAAATCTGAATTCTGGACTAGGGACTTTTAGGGCTTAGACCTAATTAATAACAAATTTGTAAGTCCTAATTGACTTCTACAAAGGATAAAACAAAAGCTCAGCGGCGTCGCCTGCATAAAATGTTGAGATGGCCGAGTTGGTCTAAGGCGCCAGATTAAGGTTCTGGTCCGAAAGGGCGTGGGTTCAAATCCCACTGTCAACAATTATGTCAATTTTTTTTGTTGTTTTTTGGCTTGCGGAAATTAAACAATTCTAAAAATGTTAAGGGAAATAATTTACACACATTTCTTTTCTTTATAATTGCACGCATTTTCTTGTCTTGTAGCGCACTTTTATGTGCATTTTTTTTTTATACTACTCCGTCCGTTCCTATTATAGTGTAGACATTTCCATTTTGGATTGTCCCTTAATAAGTGTGTGTTTTGAAAAGTTAATGGGTACATTTTCTATTTTGCCCTTAAAAGTAGATTCCTTTATGAAAAGTTAGTGGGTATTATTATATTGATTAGGGGTGAAATTCGGTCGGTTCGGTTCAGTTTTCGTGGTGTTCGGGACCGAACCGATCGGTTCGGGGTAACTTATCCGGAAACCGACCCCGACCGAAAATAGCAATGGACCGAAATCGGTTTGGGGTGGTTCGGTCCGGTCGGTTTTTTCGGGGTTTTCGGCGTTTAGATTCAAATGAACGGTTGAGATTGAGATGGACGGTTCCAAACTTGAATGGAATTTTCGGTCATTGTTTTACTTTACCAATTTAAAACGTATTTTTGTCTCAAAAAAACTGCCCAAGGTTCACATTATTTTAATTTTGAAATTAGTCATGCTACTTTTCGGTCTAAATAGGTACAGTTTTGGGGCATTCCGGTCCAAATCGGTATGATTTTGAGGTATTTCGGTTCGGTTCGGTTCGGTCCGAAGAAATTCCGGGAACCCAAAACCGAACCGAGATGTATTTCGGTTTTTTCGGTTCGGTTTTTTTTCAGACTGGACCGACCGAACACCGAACCGAATTTTCGGTTTTTCGGTCGGTTCAGGTCCTGTCGGTTTTTTTTTCACCCCTAATATTGATAATGGTAAGTAGTGAAAAGTAGATGTAAAAATTGTAAAAGTTGATGTGAGAAAAAATAAGTTAGAATTACGAGGCAACACACTTAAAAATAGACGGAATGAGTAAAAGATAAGAAAAAGTGTGTCATCGAAAAAAGGGTGCGAAAATCATTTTCCTGTAAAATGAAAAACCTTCTGGGTAGTGTTTTCACACTCCTTTCATAACCATTAAATTTTATTGTCAATTAGTGGATAATAATTACATACTCCCACCGTCCGGATTTGTTAGTTCATTTTGAAAGTTCGTGCCACTTTTCAAATGATTATATCTTATACTCCCTCCGTCCCTTTTTCAGTGTGTTTACCTAGGAATTCAAACTATTTTTCTCTTACATCAACTTTTACATCTATTTTCCATTACTTACCCTTATCAATATAATAATACACACTAACTTTTTAAAAAGGAATCTACTTTTAAGGGCAAAATAGGAAATGTACCCACTAACTTTTCAAAACACACACTTATTAAGGGACATCCCAAAATGAAAATGTACACACTATAAAAGGGACGGAAGAAGTAATTTATAATTTTTATGTAATTTTAAAAATATTGTTGTATAGAATTAATCGAGATCTATCAAGCAAGATCCATATTGAACATATACTTACTTACCAATTTAAAGATATCACTAATTTTTTTATCTGGTTACAATAAAATTAGGGACAAATAAATTCGGACGGAGGAGTACTTGGAAGGAGAAGATTGTGAATCCACATTGTAAGATGACAAAAAATAGACGAAGCTTTATTTTTGGAATAAATGAAGCTTATTTTTATTTGATATGCCACTAGATGAAGGTAAATACCCTTCTTTTTTCCCCCTGAAACAATGTACTTACTAAATTATTATTCTCTCAATTTTGTACATTAAAACGAGTGTCAAATGTACAAACGACTGCCATTCAAATTTTTTTTTTTGTACAAACAACTAAAAAGGGCTAAGTAATTTAGAGCATCCGCATTTGATTCGCTGCTTTCCTTGTGAAATCCATGGTGCTTCAGCCTCGACATGGTGTGGATCAAATTACAAATTGCTACAGTCACTCGTCTGAAAAAGAGAGACACTATTCACAGGCTACCTAATATTTTAATGTTTTTTTACACCACATCCATTCCAAACAACATTTACCCTCGTTTGATTACATCTTTATTTTCCACACCACATTCAACATTAAATTGTGTTTTTTTGTTTCTAAAATATGTTTTAAAATATCTTGCAAGGTTGTCTACTAGAAAACTACGAGCATTAAAAAAAAAGTACATGATACATTTCAAAGTTAAAACACAAATTAAAACATGAAACATTTCATAGTTGCAAACACAAATAAAATTTAAAATGACCACTAAAAAATGTAATTTAAGATCGTAATGTCCAACGACTAGCTATGTAGTACCCACAAGTGCTCGACGAGATTTTACTATCCTACAAAATGTAGCCATTAGTAGCCGTTACAAAATAAAGCCATTACAATAGAGCCGTTGGAATGTAACCGTTACAAAAATATAACCATTACAATGTAGCCATTATAGAGTATGTAATTTGAAATAAAAGTAAGACAAATAGCATTCCAAATACTATATTAGGCGAATAAAGAAATTTTGATAGAACATAGTCAGAATAGAGAGTTTGATACTATAGACATTACAAGAGTGATTAGCTAAAATAATAAAGTGATTTTTTAAGGTGTAATTTGGTTCAAACTTTAGAGAGACAGATGCTCATGCTCTTTATGGGCTAGTGTACATAACTTACTTTAATGGGCTAGTGTATGGTCTAAAATGACAAGAGCTAGCCCACTTGGTGCCCAAATAACTTCATCAAATATGGTTGGGTGGTTACAATGCCATTTTGTAAGAAAATCTAATCAGAATTTTTCTTATCGGAAAAAATTACTATTCCCGTCCAAAAATATTTGTTTAGTACGCAAAACGAGAACTTAGAAATTTCCCCACAGTCGAAACTTATCATGGGACGATGATGGCAATTTGAAGCTTGACAACCTTAAACAACCTTATCGCGCTTACTGTTCTTGATTTTTCCAGCTTACGGGTTGGAATGGGGGTGTGATTCTACGGAAAAAATCATAAGAATTTGTTTATGATGATGAGATTTGACAAAGCCAAACTTTGTTAAACTTGGCACCAACTTTCGCTCACCAACAGTGTCTGGAAAATTGGGATCCTAAATGGATTCAGATGAATTTTGCACAATGATATAGCCAAATTTTGTTTTGGCAGCCAATATAACCGGTAATTGACCATAGCTTAACAATTTTTATTTTTTTTTCTTTCTTTTCCCAATGAGATTTAATCTACCAGTTTTCATTTTGATCACATAATCTTCCACTGCAATTCTTTGCTCCCGCTTTCGAAAAATTTAATAATCCGAGATGTTTTTGAAAGACAATTTCGTTCTCCCGCCCTCGGACGCGCATTATCAGACATGGAACAGGACATTAGGTCTTTACCAAATTTAGCAGTTTAACCCATTCGACCTCCTCCGTTCCCATGTCTTCTACAACAGATTATTCTTTCTTGCCTATAATAAAACCATGCACCATAGATGTGCCCCCAAACAAAGATAAGAGGGTGGCAGTTTAGGGAGCCCACTTTCGATTGCTAAATAGCTGCTACCACCTGCTGTAACATAAAACATTCTTAAAGCCAAAGGATTAGTCCAGTTGGTTGGTAAGTTTACCCCCACCGACATGTGTTCGATTCTTAGAGCCAGATCGCAAAAAAGTAATTTTTTTGGAATCCCCTAGTCACGGCGTGGATTAATCACGGCATGCCTTTGGTTGGACCGGACAGAGGATTAATTGAGATGTGAGTGAACTAGCCCGGACACTCTTGACCGTCAAACCCAAAAAAATACATAAAATGTTTTGCAAACGATCTTTAAAACACCAAAAGTAATGGTGATCTGAACAAACTTTCACCATTTACATGTCCTTAACATTACCAATAGGCTTTGAACACCTTTGGCCCGGGGATTCTTTAACCCTAGGAGCTGCTCTCTCTCTCTCTCTCTCTCTCAACTCTTCACAGCCCCACCCTTGCAGCCACTTCCCCTCCCCCTCCATGGGTTGCACACCCCTTGGGCGGCGAGAGGGGAGGGACTAATCCCCTTTCTAGATTTGGTTTCCCCTTCCCCTTTTACACCATATCCACCTTCCGTTCGCCGATCGTTGGAACTTGGCGTTCCCCAGCCCTGTCGGGCGTCACGATTCGTCTGCTCCTCCTTTGCAACCTTACGGGTTCCGGCGGCTTCTTAGGTCTCCGGTAGAGGAACGTGACCGGATGAAGGTTTGGCTAGAGAAGGGCTGCTCAACCATGAAGGGGAGTGTATCTCTTTATTTTCGTTTTTTTGTGTGTTATGTCCGGCTTTAGGCCGGTTTGTTTGGACCTTATCCGGTGTGTCCCGTTGGTTTGGTCATATGCTTTCTCGTTGTATTTCTGAGACCTGTTTTCGTTGGAGTGTTCGATCTGTGGACTCCCAACCTTTCCCCATCGGAATCTTTGATGAATACTCTCTCTCAACTTTGACAAAAAAAATATTACAGCTCTCCAATAGCTAAAGGTTTTCCTAAAAAAGATTGCTATAATGACCACATATGGTCGAAAAGATGCATTCCCCTTTGAAACTTCTACCGTTATTTTGCTTGCTTTGCTTGTTTTTCTGGTTCATGCAACACCACCATACGCGATACCAGCAAAGAAGCAGAGATGCCATTTCTGTGCCTACATATAGTAACAAGGTGCAGCCAAATCACCTCCTTTTCATGAATCGTTGAAGATCAGGCCTAGGCATGCAAAACCGGCTGTCCCAGCTCAGACCCACTCCACGCCAATTAGTTTCTGCCGTTGGGGCAGGTTAAGGGTAGTCCTGGGCTTTCATTGGGTCCTCCGCAACCATTTTGTTCCTCTTTCGAAACAGAGGCCCGGAAGAGGTTGGACTGCCAGACTTACAAGGGCCAACTGAAAACGATTGCTGCTTTTGTCACAAATATGCTCAAAACTACTTAGGAGGATGATTTCCATTTACGAAAAAATATAATCGGTTGCTCAAGTCTACATATGATTTATACTAGAATATGTCTGCCATTTACTTCAGGCGTGACTAAAATAGCCAGCTATAGCTGACTGAATGAGAGAAAGAACTTTTTATTCTATGCAGGTGCATGAAACTTATAACAGGAAAATATACATTAATGCTACATACACATTTGAATGGGAGGGTGTGTATGTAGGCATTACTCAAAAATATATACAAAGACAGACAAGCGAAATTAAAAAAGAAAGAAATAAAAGGAGAAGCTAGTAATTTATTTTAGCTCAAAAATTTGGGCCATCTGTTTATAAATACACACATGCCTCTCATGCAACACATTGCATTATTTGAAACTTAAGACAAGGCTTACCAAAAGAAAACATCAGTCACAGAAGAAATTCACAGCCGGCCATACATCGAGAGCATATCCCTTAATTTCCTTGCTTCCGTCTCCAAGCTGTCAAAACTCTTGGTACTGGGTATCCTCCAACTCCAATTTCCAAACTGTTTACAAGCAGAAGAAGTTACTCACGAGCAGAGGCAGAAAATTTTCAAAATTCGCAAGCTTTTTACCTCTTTTATTATCCTAAAGTACGATAAGATAACTTGGACGAGTATTCAGTAAGATAATGTTCAATGCTCAAACATAATTTGCCAATCCTTTGGTCATTAGATGGCTCAATACAATTGATGCAAAGATCTTAATCTTTTTGCTTTTTCATTTCTAGACGATAAGTTATGCACCTTGTTGAGTACGATATCCTATATATCTTTCATATCCAACTCCATAGATGTATATCTAACATATTGCAAAATTCTGACTGGGCGTTAGGATAATCGACATGATTCAATTCACAATTCAAAGCAGGAAATTATGATTCTTGATTCCCTTGACAACTGTGCCTCCGCAACTAGCACGAGTCTCTAGAGTCTCTCCACTACTTGCCAATTGGTATTCAATTAGATTATTTAACATGATATCATCGCTAGGTTTTCAAAGGTTTTTAACAAGAGTCTCTCTCATAAATTTGTTAACCCCACCTTTACTTGTGCTGTGAGTGCACTTTGTTTCGTTGCGATAACTATATTGTGAGTACTTCGTTAAATCTCCACGTCAAAAGCCGCAATGTGAGGAAATATTAGAGTTTGTTTATATTGGTTATCTCCTCTCCAACTAGTACATGAGTTTGAGGAGCCACTCCAATTATTGCCAATTGGTTTCAAGTTGGATGCCAATGATATTTCACTTCACCATTTTGCTAGCAATGAGGAACTAGAAATGGATACCCCGTCAAACTGCCCGCAATTCACGCTAATTTAATTTTATTTTGGACTGACAAATATAGCTCATTCTGAACAAACATCTAAGAAAGAGGAAGACAAGGTAGCTGAATCATGTACTACAGGATAACACACTATCTGTGAATCATGAATAAAAAAGACATGACTAAAAGGCCAAGATCTCGTTAGGCACAAAACAGAAAATAGGTCTTACTTGAGTCGCAGGAATGTTCATCCTAGCAGAACTCCCCAGCCCAAGGATATCCTGCATGGGTATTATTGCAGTTCGGGCCACAGAAGAGAGCGCCGCCTGTATTAATTTCCACGAAATATCCTCTTCAGTGATCGAAAGATACTCCACCACCTAAAACAAGCAGAATTATTCATCAAAACCAAAGCAGGTGCTGAATATTGTTTTAACTTGCAAAAGGGGGGATTCATAGTTTAATGGGAGCAATCAAATGATCATAACTGTAATAATGCAACTAATTGTACTAGGAACTGACATTGGATTTTTCTTCTTGCTGCAAGCTGTCCCACCAACCTTGAATCTAAAGTAACAAACAAACTGTTAGCAAACTGATTGGTAGTAGACTAAAAATAAACTCATCTGACATTCCATGCGTGAACTCTAATATTCAGTTTCATAATCAATATTCTGCTGGGGAAAAAAAACCCGAATGGGGACCTTTCCCTGAATTATTTCCTGATAAAAGGCCTCCAAGGGTTCCATTAAGACAACACTAAGGAAACAGGTGTTGTGACAGAAACTCAACAATTCACACAAACAAATGAAGTTAACATGATTCGTGTTTGATTTCAAGTGGCACAAGGGAGTCAACAGAAGTGGCTGGTGTTGATCTTCGTAAAAAATTTGAGCCAAATTTCTGCAATCCAAAGTGGATTTGCAGAATCATCCATCCACTTGCAGCCATACCTTCAACAACAGAAACTCTCCTTTCACCACCAGATTCCCAGAATGTCGAAATATTGAAAACATTATCTGTTGATTCATATGTTCTTGCAGGGGTTTTTTGGAAAGAAAATAATTCATCAGCAGTAAAAGATAAACAATTACAAGGACAAATTAATTTCATGAAATCATGATGTCTAATGAATCTGAATGTTTCAAACTTGAAAATAATTATAGTATAGTATTTCCTGCAAGTGATTTTGAGGAAATTTTTCCTTAAAAAAGCAGTTTTGGGAAGATTTTACACATGTAATTTCTTGAATAGTGTCATTTTTCAGTTTTCAAAAACAATAACCAGGTTTTCAAAAGTACCTGATACAAGTCCTACTCTTCCTATGCCTCCTAAAGAAAAAATCCACTTCAATGACTCACAAACCAAAGGAAGAGTATATTACCGTGTCATTGTCATGAGTCCCGGTATAGACAACTTGATTGTATTCATGATTATGAGGTAAATGAGGATTTCCAGAATCACTTCCAAATCCTGGAGCAAAAACGAAAAGAGAAGGACAACAATAACAATGTATGAACTCCAATGCTGCTTTGGCAAGATATCCAAAAAAACAAGGGCAAACAAATCAATTTTACAAAGGCACCAAGTAGGAATACCAAACTGGAGGACAGCCATTCCAGGTGCCCCGATGGATTTCCTAAGGTCAACCACATCCTCCGTGATTACTCCCTGTCATGTGACAGAAACAAGTAGATAAGAGAAGGATTCAAGCTTAAGTAACTTCGTACAGAACACAAACTATATCCTTGTGCAAGATCATCTCAATAGCTTTGCAAGTATCACTGATGCTGACAAATACGGAAGCACCAATGAAGCACAGACACCTTGCTGGCGGTCACATGCCAGTGTTACATGTGTCCAGGACTCAAATCCGAAGCGTCCTGCTTTTTTCTCAAGATTTTGGCAGTTGGACACTTCAGAAACACTCTAGAACACACTTGGGGCGTGCTAGGACACTATGGACACTATACAGACAATAAAAGGACACAACGGGGTTTGTCAAACTATATGTAGGCTCTAGCTAAACTTAGGAAATCGTGGATGAATTAGAAAGACATGTGTGACGTGAATGATGAGAAACCTTTTGTTGGAAAACTTATCTGACTGATCTAATGACAAATTTGAATGATGTAATGAAATTTTATTATTAAACTACATGTGAATACTTTTTAAGTAGAGTCCTCCATTTTTTTTAAAAAAATTGCCCGATGCAATGTCAATGTCATGTGGGCTGTCGTGTACACATGTTTGTGGAACATTGGCAAGCCCACAAACCAAGTAGCAGACCTTAAAAAACTTGCTGATATTAAGAACAGAAATTTTGTCCTTGTGGTTGAAGCTGTAAAGTCATTAGGCTAGTAGATAATAGGCCTTGTTTATCTTAGATACTGATGAACAAGGATATCATGTGCTTTGGTTTCCTTGATTTGGCTTAGATTGTCCATAGAAGAAAGTTTGCAACTCTCTTCTCCAATAACTTCCTTAATGATACCAATCTAGCTAAGCTCTCTATTATTTTCCCCAATAATGCCACCCTATAAGATGCCAAAGGGGGCGGAACCTCTATACACAATTGAGCTTAATTCATCCACAAACTACAAAAGACGCCACAAGGTGTTGCCTTCCACACTTTTACGACTCTCTTGGAAGGATATTCCCTCTCCCAGAAGATAGAGCTGCAATTCGAGGCCAGCATTATCCAATAAACAACAAAAAGATGGACGACAAACCCCATAGCTCTATCACTGTTTCAGAGCAAGAAACCAACACTTCAGCTTTGTGGCACGTACAACAGCTGTTGGAAAGCAAATAGCCTCTCCTTCCCAGATTGTTAAGGATGAAACCTAAAACTGCAGTCCAAACAAAAGAGGTACCTTTGAGGATGAAAGGTGTTTCTGACTCTCTCGATAAGGATAGAATAAAAGGATTTAACTGAAGACCTCCCACTACTATCTCTACACTTCAAGACATCTTGCCAATCAATATCTATAATCGATCGAAGCCCAAAGAACTCATCAACGGCCCAAAGCCCCCAGTCCTATCCCCGAAATCCTCAAGCAGTACAACACCCAAGCTTTTTTTTCCACGACCATGCAGTATAACTCCAGAAACTACTCAAAAGAAGGGCATCCCTCAAACACGTTTCCTTCCAAAACTTAATCCTTCAGCCATTTGCAATGCAAATCTTGTGTGTCTATTCAATACCTTGCTAAATTCAAATCCCTTTTATTGACGGACTCCATAAGAGTTACCAACCACTTTGGAAGTCCAATGCCCCACTTCCAAACCATATTGAGAAATTATGACTGTCTTCCAAAAAGAGGCATTCTGGATAGCAAACCACCTTACCCAGGAAAGCCTCAATTCCTAGGTCATAGTCAGTTCCGTAAAAATGGGTGGGGATCTCACTGGGTAATGACTCAAATGAGCAATCACAGTGCGGGTTTCCCTAACTAAAAAGTTGAGTTAGAGTGTTAGACCTAATAAAAAGTATGGTCGAGACTTGAGAGTCGAGACTAAAAATTGGAATTTCACCACAACATTCATCCTTCCTGTACCAGTTAACTTTAAGACAACTAGAGTATTAACTATATACATCTCAAGTAAAATAAAATGGAAAATATCAAATCCAATAGTTATATTCCTTTCTTGGTAATGAAACATCTAAAAGAATGAAACCAATAATTTTGGTAGAACTATCACAAGCAGTATCGATCAATGCAGGAAACAGAGGACCCGCATTTAATTTGTGGAAATCCAACTTTTCCAGATTTAGGAAGCATTTGAAAGTGTACTAGTCCACTAGGGCTATTACGAAAAAACCAGATTGGGATTCTGAAAGAAAAGACAGAAGAGTTGAGGCTCTGGATCAAGTCTGATGGAGTTGGAACATACCAAGTCCTCTGCTATTATTTTAATCTTTCCAACATCACTGAAGATGGCATCAAATAAAGATTTTCCAGGTCCCACCTACTGTCAATAAAAAATCAAAGGGAGTGAAATGGAGGGATAATCACAGAAAAATATCAGGGCATTTCGGATTTCACGAATTGACCTTCCATCGTCCAACCATTGCAATTTTGGCTTCTGCAGATGTACAAGTACATGAGACGTTTCATTATAAAAGAGTAGTCACATCCATTTAAATAAGTTCACACACGCTCAAGCTCACCAGAAGGAACTGCCCAATAGCCTGCAAATCCTCTGAAGTGATCTATTCTAAATTCATCAAATAGATTCTGTGCACGCCGCATTCGGCATATCCACCAGGAAAATCCACATTTCTCCATGGCTTTCCAGTCATACAGAGGGCTGTAAGTCCAAGGTGAAGTTAGTTAGTAAGCAGGTCGATACGCCAAACCAACTGTCAACACTATGTGACTGGCAGTTAAATGTGCATCCTATAAATTAAGAAAAGAAGGAATAATAAAATGAAAAATACATAGACTAAAATAGGGGAAACAACGAAGGTGGTAAGAATAAGGGAAGGAATCAATATCCAATGGTACCACTCAGCATCCTATGAACAGCTGCTGGTTGCATCAACTAGTGATGCAGCCATCAAAAGTTGAAGTCAATAAAGTGTCTAAAAGAACTGTGAATGGACAATTATGGGTATGAGGATAACAGAAAGAAATTGATCCAACAATTCAGACCAATCAACGGAGTTGCGCTGACAGATTATAGTAAGCTTCCATGCTAGATATTATTTGATTTGCTAATCTATCTGGGTGGCCAAAGTTCACATCCTTTATATCTGTCCTTGACTCTTAACTTAAGAGTCCTTAAAAGTTCAACAAGAATGCATCTTTGCAAATTGAGCTGCAGCAACCAGGAAGTAGAACAAGAATA
This sequence comes from Gaultheria prostrata, assembly GCA_036023075.1. Lineage (NCBI taxonomy): Eukaryota > Viridiplantae > Streptophyta > Magnoliopsida > Ericales > Ericaceae > Gaultheria > Gaultheria prostrata. The sequence goes on from JAXBDA010003657.1 coordinate 12,405, forward strand.
GCTGTGAGGCCAATCTATAAAATGGCATAAATGATAAAACAAACTGGGATAGGAGGACGTAATGTGGTTCAAATTAATGTTCTTGACAGTCTTTAAGCATGGGCAAAACCAATCCATAAAAAGAACTGTAAAAACTGCAAATGACTCACTCAAATGGGATTAAAAGATTCCACAGTTAATCCTATGTTCCAGATATTATAAACCGATGATTCTGGGAAGGGATACAATTCATAACCATAAGAGGGACTTGATAGTCATCGTCTATGGCGATTGGGATCAGAATTTCGATAACCTTGCATCAGACATATCAAATTGCCCCAGTTAGTCTAGAATCAAATGCATGCTCTAAATTTCATATTCTTTTGCCAGTTCATTAAAAAAAAATGATGAAAAAGTCATTCTGAAACTCTCTGGAAAGTATTTTAAAAAGTGCCTGCATGATCTCCTGAGACGTGCCCATCATGGGAAAATTACTTTGAATGCCAAGAGGATTTCCCAACCAAAAGTTCCTTGACTATTCTTGTGTCTCATGTGAGCCTTGCACAACTGGACCTTGTTTGAGTATTGTTGGCACACCACATGACCGTTCCAGTTCTAAGGCACTAGAACTATCCATGTTCTAGTCAACAACACTTACAATTAAGGCCATTAGGTGCTTTAACGCTAGAAAAGGGAATATATATTAGTTATAAACTTGGCTTTTATCTCTTGACTGCAGAGGCAAAAAAGGCTAGGAGAAAGTGCATGATCAATGATGCACCCATCACCCATGGGGAAAATTTGGCTGCGGGCAAGTGTCATGTTATGTTGACTCACTCATGCGCTACATTTTAACTATCAAATAGACTTCGTGTGGTCTTGGTGAGGAGATTAAAGTCTGGTTTGGAAAGCCTAGCACCAAATATGACTGGCATAGTAACACATGTCATTAAGCCAATTCATTTTTTCCAAGTTTGGAGCAGCACTAAGAAAACTTAACACTGTGTTACTAATCAATTGTTTTGAGAATGATATGCCTTTAGCTTTGACACACATGTGCAACTTCCGATACATAGCTTTCTCATGAAATTGTGTAAAAGGTAATAGTGGATTATTTCTAGTGTCCAAGTTTTAATAGGTTGACATATTGTTGGGGCTATTTCCCATCACCATAAGCTTTTGGAACAAATGGTAATTGAGTGTTGTATAGAGCTCAGTCCTCATGAGGAGCAGGGTTTAAACCTATTTCGGTATTTGGTGTTGTTTGGGTGTTTGTGCACAACTGCACATTGTCAAATTCAGTTTTTTGGTCTCTCACTCGCACCAAGGTGGGGAGAGGGGCTGAGGGGGTGCTAGTGTTACATAGTCTTGGGCAGAATTCAATCGCAATGCTAGTTGTTGAGGTAGAGCACCCTCAAACTTATGTACTGGACGATACTTTTGTACTCTGGCAACGTGGGACTTCACGTCAAAGTCAGATGGCTTAGTATGGATTGTTGGGCCTATTCCCTAATGCCTTGAGCTTTTGGTACTAATTTGTAATATGACACCAGTCATACCATGAACCTAAGCAAACTTCATCCAATATTGCAGATCAGTAGCGAAAGGTGCAGTATTCCGCATGTGGTTTAGTCAGCCCAAAAGTGTATGTCCCAAACAAAGAAAAATGGAACCATTTGAGAAAACTACCAACACAAAAAAAAAAAAGACAAAAGAAAAAATGAAGAAGAGAGCTTATAGGCATTATCAATGCAGTATAGAAGAGACCTGCCCCACAGTTGACCAGTTTCACTGAAGGCATCAGGGGGAACACCACTAACTAGAAGAGGAAAGCCGCTCCTATTCTGCCTGGCAATTGTATGGTTAGCAACTGGCATGAGGATGAGTATTTGAGATGCATGCTTAGAATGTCATTCCTAACTACAAAGGAGTAACAACTAACAAGGAAAAATTGTTTCTTGTTTGCCCAAACATCTGCACTGTGATAACCGACATAAATGGGCATGTCTCCCATTATACTGATCCTCTTTAACTGTGCATAGTCACGGACTTTGTTCCATTGCCTTTGGAATAGAAACTGTTGCGCAATGAATATGTCTATCTGCACAAGTGAAATCACAAAGCAGGTCGTCACAATTCAGTAAGTGCCACCAGAATCGACTTCAGGTGTAGTGCAAAAGTATGAGCCCACAGTCAAAGCCTTTGACAGCACTTACAAACTCCTTTTGGCTTTGATAAATTTCTTCCAAGGCTACCAGATGGTGATTTTTCAAGGGTTCAGGCCAATTATACCAACTAAATGTATCTATATGGTTGTCAATGGCAGCAAAATAAGCTGCATCTTCAAGCCAACCTGCATATTCGTGAAAATAATAAAAAAGCTAAATCGGTAAAGACCCTTGAAGACAATTGTCATAAAATCCCAAGAGATTGACTCAGTTATCGTACTTGACTTTACTTTGGCATCTACTATAATTGAATATGAGTCACAAGTAAATTGGGGAAAGTTGACAAACGCTCTTCAGAATGTAAAACAGGGAGCAAATATGAAAATAGAATTCAAAACTTGTTGGAAAACTAAGTCCACAATTAATGATAACTAAGTCCACCATTGAACTTGTCAATTACTGGAGAACAAGGATGGAGCGCCAGGGGGGGGGCAGTCGTCCCCCCTACGTTTTAAAAAATTCGTACTGTTACATAGAAAAAAAAAATTATCATCAAACAATATACTCCAGTCTCCCCTCCGTTTTCTCGTTAAAAAAATAATAATAGTAACAGCTTTAATATTTATCAAGCTATGAAACAACTTTGTACTAAAATTGATTTTAATGAAGTTTAAATACAATTATTTTAAACAAAACAAGGCCCAAAATTTATAACCGAACTCACTTAAAGTCAGGGACTCAAGGCCCATTCATTTTTAAGAACTAAGGCTCATTGAAATTTCGGAAGCCCAAAACTCTTTGATGTGGTCTATGGACATCAAAAGTGAAGGAAAACAGAAAAGAGCAAAAGAAATTGCGGGATACCAAAACAGTGCACGACCTAATTCCCCACCCACCCCCTTTTGCCTCTGCGGAAAAAACTCTCCCAAAATCAAGTCACTTTCTCGGAAGGAATTGGAATTTCGAATGTGGTATGATCTCTGATACTTTGGGAGGAACGGAACTAAGCCTCATAACCCATTGAATACTCTGTCTCTCTCTCGCTATTTGGCAATTAGAAGGTATTGCGTAGAAGATAGAAGTCAACTTAAAAGGTAATCTTCTTTACTCTTTTCTAATGGTTCAATAGTTTATGTATTGTTTATTATGTATTGAATTTTTTATTTGGCTTGGGGAAGTGGATTAGTAATTTTATTATGAATTCTGGATGTCTTTATTTTACTTAGGGTTTTTAATTTGGTACAAAATGATTATGAATTTTGGATGTCTTTAATTCACTTAGGGTTGTTAATTTGGTACAAATTGATTATTTTAGTGCACATGCTAAATTTTATATAATGTGGTACTGGCAGTTAATCATGAGCAAAAAGACAATTGACTCGTTCTTTAAGAAAAGAGGTCCACAAAATGTTGAAGATGGTATAAGTGCAGAACCTGCAACGCATATTGATGGAAGTGGAACTTCGACACTTGAACCGGAACATCGTCCTCCTAAAAGTCCTAGAGTTGAATTGCAAGAATTTGATACATCATCTTTGATAAGAGATCCGGGGTTGAGAGATCCAATATGGAAGGTACCACAATCCCAGCATGATGAGGTTCGTCGAGCTTATCTCAATTTTGGACCATACCAACCTCAACTTTCGAAAGCCCAACAAAAAAAAGAGAGGAATGGTCGTTGCTTTCTAATTTCTTGGTATAAGTTGTTCCCAGATTGGTTGGAATACTCTTCAGCAAAAGACACTGCCTTTTGTCTTCCATGCTATCTTTTTGCTCCGGAAAAGAGTCGCTTTGGTTATAATGCTCTCTCTGTTCATGGATTTTCAAGCTGGATGAAAGTCCATGATGGAAAAAATTGTGCCTTCATGTGGGGAGAGATCTTAATTCCACTCATAGAGAAGCTGTTAGTCAGTGCCAAGACTTACTGAATCAAGCGCAACATATTGAGAAAGTTGTTAAGAAGCAAACTTTCGTGCAAGTTACAAAAAATCGTTTGCGTTTGAAGACCACAATTGATGCAGTTAAATGGCTCACATTACATAATTGCTCTCTTAGAGGCCGTGATGAAAGTTCTCGTTCTGCCCATAGAGGAAATTGTATTGATTTGATAAAGTTCTTGGGTTCTTATAATGCAGATGTACATGCAGTTGTACTACACAATGCTCCAGGAAATGCTTCCTATCATTCAGGTCAATCGCAAAAGGAGATTCTTAGTATTTTTCATGATAAAATATAAAGATTCATCTGTGAGGAGATCAATGGAGGAAAATTTTGCATTATCGTGGATGAATCTCAAGATGAGTCAAACAGGGAGCAAATTATCTTGAGGTTTGTTGAAGGATGGGTTTGTAAAAGAGCATTTTTTTTTTAAATAGTTCACGTTTTGAACACTGCTTCGGCGACTTTGAAAAAAGATATATGTAGGGTTCTTGAGCGTCATAACCTTAATGTTCAAAATATCCGTGGCCAAGGATATGATGGTGCTAGTAACATGCGTGGAAGATGGAATGGGTTGCAAGCTTTATTTTTAAATGAGTGTCCATTGCATATTATATTCATTGCTTTGCTCATTGGCTCCAATTAGCATTAGTCGCGGCATCTAAAGAGGTTATATCAGTGGGTCAATTCTTCTCCTATCTGACTCTTGTGGTTAATATAATTGGCTGCTTTCCTAAAAAGCATGATAAATTTAGAACTATTCAAGCTACAGAACTTGCTGAAAAGCTAGCCATTCACAATGAAGACAACGGTAATCAACGTTTTGAAACTCATGAAGTTTATGATGCCATTACTACTTTTGAATTTGTGTTCATCCACATCTTATGAGGGACATCTTACTGACGATCTTTGCCAGGCTTTGCAATGTCAATCCCAAGACATATTGAACGCAATGCATTTGGTGGCCACAACAAAAGAGCAAATTCAAAAGTTCAGAGAAGATGGATGGGTTCTTCTTCGAGAGAAAGTTACACGATTTTGTGGAAAACACAAGTGTTCCTAATATGAATGCTCCTTATGTAGCAGGTCCAGGGCGTGTTCGAAAAGATCCTATCACAATTGAACATCATTTTTGGTTTGGATGGAAGTTTTTACGCGTACATTCGATTCTCAATTGCAGGAATTGAAAACTCGGTTTAAGGAAGATACAATGAAGTTGCTCATTCTCAGCACATCTCTAGATCCTCGTGATGGCTTCAGATCATTCAACATAGAAGATACTTGCAAGCTTGCAGAGAAGTATTATCCAATGGATTTCAATGAGCAAGAAAAGTACCACTTGCGATACCAATTGTAACTTGATGTGTCTAGGCATCCTGAGTTCCAAAATCTGTGAACGATTTCAAAGTTGAGTGAAGTGTTGGCGAAGACAAGAAAGTGCACGATATATCATCTTGTCAATAGGTTGATTCGGCTTATATTAACTTTACCTGTTTCAACGGCTACAACCGAACGTGCATTTTCTGTTATGAAATGTGTGAAAACAAGACTTCGCAACAGGATGGAAGATGATTATTTAGAGAATTTCTTGATCACTTATATTGAGAAAGATATTGCTCGAGGGTCGGACACGGACTCTATCAATGATGCTTTTAATAACAAGAAAGAGCGTCGAGCACAGTTCAAGATGCCTGATTTCAGTAGATACTAGATAGGATTAGATAAACGTTAATACCTTTAGTTTCATATGTATTGGTGTTTTTTTTTTTTTTTTTGAGTTAGTAAAAATTCATATCGTTGTCTTTATTTTAATTTTTTTATTGTGCATATCCGTCCCCCCTACGCCAAAATCCTGGCTCCGTCCCTCCTGGAGAATTAAGTCCATCTTGCCGTTCTTTGGTCTACGATTATATTGTGAGATTATTCATGCTCCTTTTTCACTGAATTTATTTGTCTTTAGCTGGACCTTTAGTGGTCCATGTGTTAGATTCCACGTAAAAGGGACTCGGCAAATGTCAAGTAAACTTATGTTGGAGGACAATCGTCATCAAGTTGATCCTCTAGTGTGTGGGCTTGCGCACACATGTAGAATTTCTATTTAATGGGTGCATGTTCATAGATGTAAGGATAATTTGAGAAGTAGGAGGAAACTTGGGGTTTTTTGTTTAATGTGAAGAAGTTGAATTCTAGAACTGATGAAAGTTTGAATATGTGTTGTAAAAAGCTAGAAGATTCCTTGAACATGAAGGAGCTTCCGATATTATGGAAGAGTTATTTTCAGAATTGAAAGTCTTGAGAGATGCCTTACCAGAAGATGTAACAAAACCAATTGAAGTGCTCAGATATTTGAAATGAATGAAAATTTGTTTTCCAAATACATGGATTGCTTATAGAGTACTATTGACTATTCCCATTACAGTTACTACTCGAGCACGAAGTTTTTCAAAGTTGAAGTAGATCAAGTCTTACCTCTGATCAACTATGGCACAAGAAGATTGAAGGGACTCTCCATTCTATCTATTAAATATGAGATCGTGGATAAGATTGATTGTTCGGACATAATTAGTACTTTTGCTACTAAAACTGCAAGAAGATTGATATTTAGAAGATGCTTTTAAAATCTTGTAAGGTTTGGGGTTTTTTTTTTTTTTTTTTTAATTTTAGGATTAGTGACATTTAAGTGACGAGGTTTGAAATCTTGAAATGTTTGGTTATTGTTTTAGAGTAATTTCTTATTGATGAATAATAGTATTTGTTTTTGGAAGTGTAATTTACCTACTTCCATTTTATTCATTGAGATTTTGAAAAAGGCCTCCTTTTGGTTTTCACTTTAAGTGTCCAAAAAGTAAGGGCTGGCTCTGTATGTCCGTGTAAGAAAAAATAGATACGAAAAGCCAAAAAAAAGGATCAATAAAATATGAAAACTCAACCTATGTTACATGGACTCGGGTATGGGTGTGCAACTATATTTTAAGTGCTAGAATCCTTTAGTTTCTATACAAGCACACGAGGAGTCAGGGATACGCCTTTATGTACAGTTCTTTTATGTCATAGGCTAAATAGTGCTTACAAGATGCCTTAGGCATTTCATGCTATATTAATGTTAAACTAACATGCCATGCACAGATCTCACACCATATTCGACTGTCCAGTGTCCAACAAGGATACTTCACACATTTCGAAGAGTAAATATAACGACCTTGTTCGTTTAGTAGTTTTAGTTTAGTTTAGTTTTGGAGATAGGGGTAATAAGTGGAGAGAGAATAGAGGTAATAATTGGAAAGAGGAATAATGAGTGGAGAGAGATAGAGAGAGAAATGAGAATAATAATTGAATATAAGAATCAAAATTGAAGAGAAAATAGGGTAATCATTACAAAACAAAACTAAAACTAAAACAAAACTATGAAACGAACAGAGCCGTTATAGCTCCAAACTAGAGTCACTAGACAAAGACAATGAAAGATACAAATTTACGAAACGAGCTGACATGAAAATAAATTTTTGAGGAAGAATAAATTATTCTTGAAGTCCATTTATGTAAATAAGCTGCTTCTTCTTGGCACATTGTGACTAGGCAAGGCAGAGTAATCTACTCATGATATCTTACGAGAGAAGACCGCCAAAGGATTTCACAAAAAATTTCTAGCATTTCTTATAAGTAGATCCAAAGACCTTACAATATGGCAATACCTCAAAACCAGTGACTCGCCTTATTGATAAAAAAATGAACAATCTAATTGTTTACTTGCTACCATGCAATGTCATCCGACTTGTTTGCATGAGTAATGCAGTAGCATGTTACGTTGAGACATACAAGCTTTTAGTACAACTACTTTTTTTAGCTTATCAGAATTACAATGTTATTCTGTGATTCGTCCTAATTTTTTTAGTTGGAGGATCACAGAAAGTCATAAAAAAAGGAAGAGGAAGAGGACGAGGAGAATATGTACTTGTAATATCAGGGTCTTTTCTGAAATCTTCAAGCTGACGTTTGAGTTCCCCTTCACTCAGAATCAGTCTCTTTGCAGCCTAAGAGATTCACATAAGAGCCTTTGTTTTACAGTGGTCCAAACTTAATAATTTGAAACTCAAACAGACAGATATAATTAAAGAAGAGGAGAATAACTTCCGCACCATACGGAATGTAAGAAGCCAACCAAAGCTCCCCACATTCCAGAAGGCGTAAAAAGATACCCCCTCTGTTCCTAATTAATGGTCCCTTTTGGGAATTCTCACTTTTTTAGGGGACATACAATGATTGCACCTAAATTCAAATTTGGTGACATCATTTCCATCAATTGCCCCTATAACCTACCTACCTTGCAACACTTGTATTCACTTATGAGGGATACTTTTGGAAAATCATCAAATTTTTACTTCCACTTTTAGAAAAGGACCAACATTTTGGAACATCCCAAAATGGAATAATGGACTATAAATTAGGAACGGAGGGAGCATCTCCCAGAGCAAAAAGAAAGTTAAAATATGCACGAGCCAAGTTCTACAAACAGAGGCGGAAAAAAACGAATTGGAAAACAGAAATTAAGGCCTTATATATTGCATGCCCTCTTAATGTATTAACAGGTTAATGCCATAACAGAGTCGATCCCACTGCCTAAATGATAGGACTTATAACCTGCAGGTTTATCATGCCATAACATAGAGAACACAAGCTGTTATATACAACACCTAGCTTTAACATAGGAAAACCAGACAAGACGTGGGCACCATCCTTAAATTATGCATAATTCCTTTATATATCAAACTTGAAATGAATGATGAACTCCTTATCCCTTTAACTTCCAGTGAATTGCCAGCAGCCCAATAACAGTAGCATTGCCACGGCGAATCAACCATTACAATTTTATATGGTGCAACCAGTATCAGCAGAGAAAATAGAAGTTGGGATCCTAATCTCCTACACTGGAAAAAAAACAAAAACAAAAAATTCAAGCCTAAGACACACGCACACTTCGAAAGTGGTGAGTCGTGTCAGACATGGACATTCATCCGACAGTGTTTTGGACACTCATCGACGCATTTCTTATTAGTTGTAGAACTGCAATTACAGTACCATTTTCTCACAATATTAAAATACAGAAAGTTCTGGGGGTCCAATTGTCACCTTAGCTATCATAGGATCTTTGACGTCAGCAACAGTTGAGTAGTTTACACTGTCTTCATCACTGTTCGGAGTATATAATGAGCACAACGCACCCCATATCACCAATACACAAGGCATATATTATCATGCCCTTTCAAATCAAGATACTCACATTGGCTCTGGAAGCTCTTCCTTCATCAACAGACCATCCTTTACAAGCTCCTCAAGAGAAATCAAAAGGGTATTACCACAGTTTGCATCCTGAAAGCAATCACCAAGACAGGTTAGTGTCATTAGAACTTCTTCTCCAATACTTAGAAAGATCATACTGAATGCATTTACAAGAGATGAATGGCTCTTATTCTTCGACTGATATTGTGTCCAAAGGGATCTAACGAGGTTAGATAAGAGATTCTGAAAATCAGAAGTATTGCAACTTGATGCCTAGAACTGTCTTTTGGAGTAACCAGTAACCACAATCCACATTTATTCCTATCTTTCAATGGAATTAGAAGCATAGAGGTGATGCTTGGGAAGTTTACTTTAACACGCAACGCATTATACAGCCTACTGGATAGCTTACTACTTCCAAATTAATGCACACTGTCCTTTAAAATGATAGCAATGCAAACTAGGGATAAAACGGAGCATAAGTGTATAGACTGTCAACAGTTATAAAGCATGAGTTGCCCAATAACTACAGGTGCAACCAAATCCGAATAACCTGCTGCCTGCAATTACTTACTCTTCCAGGTTTAGTGGTGAAATGTTTTTAAATGCTTTCTAGGAATATAATCTAGGGGAAAAACACAGTTCATAAACTAAATATTTAGTGAATGTCATAACCTGTCCTGAATAGGGGGAGCCATCTTCACCACCTTTCCGCCCTGGAGGAACTAGAGGAAGAACCTGCAATTTTTGTTTTTCAAAATAAGATAAAACATCAATGCACGCATATTTGTGCGAGAAAATTTGGATGCCAATATGTATATACCCGTAGAAAATAAGTACAGTAGAAAATAGCAACAAAATATCATGGAGGAACTCAGAAGGAGATCTCTCAAACACGTCATCATGGATCTATGCTGTAAAAGAACCTCAAGATCTTAACATATCGTCACTAAACATGACCCAGCTTGTCGATCAAACTCTATTGTTTAATTTATTTATTTTTTGAAAACAACTCTATTGTTTAATACTTAGTACACAAGTCAGTGATAAAGAACATCCTTCGATTACATAGAAATGAACCCAAAATGTAAATACACAGACAAGTAAAATGTGTACTTAAAAAACCATTAAGAGCGAGCTAAAAGCTTAGGAAAGTAAGTGAAAAGGACAAAGTCTATGTTTTACTCAACCAATCAGAAGATTCTGAGGAAGATCTGAAATCTATTTGTCCGTATGAGAGCATCACCAATCATTCACCACATCAAATTTCAATTTGAAGGAAAAAAGACTATAACCATGTTGCCTCATTAGTATCAAAAGATTCAAAACCTAATTTTTCATCTAACGAACTGAGTGCTATGGATGATGGATGACTAAGTCACGTGAGGATTAAAAGGTGAATAGTGATTAGCGGTTGTGATAGTAACATAATCAATGCACACTTTCATCACTTGCTTATATATATTGACATCGACTTGAAACAAAATACACAGAGAAGAAGACAAAGACGGGGATAAAAGAAAGAAAGTAATCTTAGTGAGAATTCTATTGGACCACAAGATCAATTCGAAAATGCTATTTTCCATACCTATTATACGTTCAGTATTTATCTACTTATCTTACAATTTACAAAGTCCTACCATATCCTAGTTCATTCATAAACATTCTTTTCAAAACAGATTTTGATGAAATGGATTAAAGAAGTAAAGATTGGAGTCGGGCAGATTTAGTGAGGGACAAAGGGCGCATGCCCTGTGGGTTTTTAAGATTAGCACTACCCCTATATATAAATTCCTTAAAATTATCTCCTTAAACAAAGTTCTCCTGATACTTCAAAAACATCAACAAAGCCCCTCCTACAATCGTCCAATCTAACTTTAAAAGCAGGCCTTTCACAGTTAGAATATAGTAAATTTTAATGCCCAAGTATAGAACTTTCACAAAATTGCATTCGATACTTTTACATTCAGTGATCAATGCTTAAGTTTGTTATTATATAATTGTGCCACATATTGTATTCTTGGAGCATTCTATTCTTTGGCTAAAATAGGCTCTTGGAATAACAAGTTTGATATCTTCCACAAAAAAAGAAAAGAAAAGAAACCCATTGTGTGTTTAGTAGGACTGCAAACGAGCCCAATCGAGCCATTAGAACATTCAGGTTAGTTCATTTAAGTTTACAGCAAACTCAAGCTCAAGCTCAATGAAAATTTGATGAGCCGAGCTTGCATAAGTTTGATGCGAACTCGAGCTTGTTCAGGATCCTTAAAAAGCCAAAAATATCAGGTATTTAAGCTCTTATGCAGTAGAGGTGCAAATAAGCTTTTTATTATGTATATAAACAAGTTCATACATATACAAAACTATAAAAACATACATGTAATAGTTTATAGTACTTGTAAAAGTATATAAATGTAAGTTACAAAAAAGTTTATTGTGTACATATAAAATTTCTCACACATACAAGTTATACGATCTGTACATATTCAAGTTTATATATGAGATCCTCATGATATATACATATACGCCAAGTTCGCAAGCCTAACTGAGCCGAATACTGTCAAGTTCAAGTTTGGCTCATTTATTAAAGGAGCCAAAAATTAAGGTTCAGGGTTGGTTCGTTTAATAGGCAAATCTAACTCGAATGAGCTTTTACCGAATCGAGCAGACTAGGTTCATTTGCAGCCCCCGTGTTTAGTACCCAATCAACTTTCCAACCGAAGTTTTCCTCACATACAGCAGCGGGCGCTAGGGGTGTCGGGGCCTTGCACAACTCCAAATATTCCAACATATTAAACTAGTTTTTCAGGTTAATTTAGAAAAGTTTATGGGATTGGCCCCAGCAAGTTGCAAGTCTTTGGGTGAAAACAAATCTCACAATTCCTTTACATGTCAGGAAAATCCCTAAAATTTTAAGCTATCAATCATTTCTATGTCGTGTGCATAAACTTAAATCACGGTTACGCAGTACATACACACAAATCACAATCTCTCTCTTGCTCGACCTCACAATTAGCAATATGTACTTAATGGAAAATATTTTTTGTTCTCAGTATAAACAAGAGCAATACTACATACACTAAGTTAAGGCCTGATTTGGCTAAATGAGTAAGCAGGTTTATTGAGAAAATTTTGGACGCAACGGTTATTTATAACACTCTCTCACATGGGGTGGGACCCATGTGAGACACATATGCATGGAACAGAGAGAGCGTTGCAAATAACCGTTGCATTGAAATTCTTTCCGATGGCCCAGGTGGCTTGATTGAAAAAATTTAGTTGAGCGAGGAATTCTTTTTAGCCCAAATGTGTAGGCTTATTACACTTCATTAAGCCAATAATCTGGCTTAACTATTTTGGCCAAACCAGGCCTTAGTACATTAGTGTCTCTGACTTTTCCAAATACATACATGTGGTTCGGACCCTCAGGCACAAATGCTCACATCCAAAATTTGAAGTGAAAGATTAGAGAATTAGACCTGCCAGAGGGAGCAACCAGCGTCGTGTAGCCAATCGATGAATCGAAAGGCCTGTTCGCCTAGATCTCCAATGCCATAAGGGCCAGGAAACGACGTCGGGTGGAGAAGAACGCCGGCTCTGCGGCGAACAGTTGGACCGGGTTCTGGAAGCCAGTCTGCGTAGTCTTCCGGCAAGTCTTCTCCGACGGCGGCGGAGAAATAACGGTCCATTAATTGAATAGCGCAAGTTCTGAGCCTCGTTTGGCGCCTAAATCGAGTGGGCGAGGAGAGACGAATAGTGGTGGTTGTGGAGGACTGGTTGAGGGGTTTGGGAGGGGGGAGGGAGAGAGAGGAGTGGAGCTGTGAGAAAGAGTTGCGAATCGCCATGGATTTGCATTCGAGGGGAGCCCTCTGTGTGTGTGTGTGTGTGTGTGAGAGAGAGAGAGAGAGAGAGAGAGAGAGAGAGAGAGAGAGAGCGGCAGAGGGGAAGTGGAGAGCGCGCGAAAGCGGTGAAATGCACGTGAAGTGGGCGGTGGACCGGTGGTTCAGTTGAGAGTGGTACAATCGAAGTCTGCTCCCGATAAGGAGAGAGATTTTTCAGTGCCATGTGTCGGTCAGTGGTGCTGGAGAGCACTCCCTCGAGAGTGGTTCTGGTGTGCGACATCAGATCTGTCGGATGTATTCTCAAAAGTTCGGATTTTGTCTCGACACTTTATTGATTCGAGCCGTTCATTGCCGAGGTGAAATCCGAACCGTTGAAAACACATCTGACAGCCATGTTGCCGCACACCAGGGCCGCTCTCCAGGGGTGCTCTCCAGCACTCCGGGTCCATACATCTCGACCCTCTAAAAATGTATTGGACGATCTATATTTTAAATAAAAAAATTTGTCGTTCATTTTGTAAGTCTTAATGTGCTTATTGTTCATATGAAAAGATAGGCAGAGTGGACATCATTAAAGACTTAGTCGAATCATATTTAAAATGCAACATGTAGTCATGTACTCTTACGACGAATGTGCATGCTCCATTTGAATAAACCCTCGTGTTCGATTGACTTGTTTTTTTGGCATGGCGGCAAAACACACTAATACTTACAAATTGAACGGCTCGGATCATAAATTAGACCCTCGGTGAATCCTATTATACATCTTGTGTGATCCATCCCATGTGATCATCATACAAGAAAAATGTAACCCGTCACTGTTGATTTTTTGATGATTCGAGTCCTTCATGGATCTTGAAGGTCTTGCTAGATAAATTTTACACGCAAAAAATCAAATTAATCGAATATCGATAACTATCTCAAGAAGCAATTTTTTTTTTTTGCTTGCAAAAAACGAATGAGCGTAATTAGGTACATTTCAATTGTAAACTTCAAACAAATATTGTTTAACCAAGCACTATGTTAAATCCAACTAACCTAATTATGTATGAGAAACTCACATTTTGGGGCTTATAAGTTATACTCCTATTTATAAGTTATAATCCTATATAAATGGTGTTTGGGTGTTAACGGTACGGTTTGGTGCGTATTGGTATGAATCTAAGAACCGAACCAAAAGTCTACGGTCCGATGTAAGGCAATCCGTGTCCAAACCTAAAGTCTACGGTCCGGTTCCGAAAAAATAAAAAAATCACTGTTCAGTTCACGGTTTATCCACGAATTATTACATTCCACTAAGTAAAAAAACAAATTCCACATTCCATTGTTTCCACATTCATAATGTAACTTTTGGAACCCATTCATCAGTAAGTTTTAAGTTTTAATAACCTTTCACATTCACAATGTAATTTCAAATAACACCAGAAGCAGTAATTCAAAATTATTCAAAGAGATTCACATTCAAGAGAATAGCACTAGCAGATACAATAAGTAAATATATACGTGCAAGCAAAATTACAATGACCAGTTACAGTTTGCACATTTACTTTTTATTTATACTACATTTACCCATTCAGGGTAAAAAATTTAGAATAACATGTTTAATTATAATTTTTATCCCAGTATTATAAATATATATATATATATATATATATATATAATTCTCACTGTCCGGTTCGGTTTATCAACAGTTCTTTTATGAAAATTTATGGACCGAGCCGCGAAGCACGGTTTTATAATTTTTTAATCAGTGTCCGAACCATTAATCCACAGACCCAATCCAAAACCTACGGTCCAGTTCGGTTCGGATTCGTGGTTCACGGGCTTTTATTGACAGCTCTAATGGTGCTTCTCATAATTAAAATAGGATCGCATTTCTCTATCAGTAATAGTTTTTTAAACTTTTTTCGTTTTTAGTGAACTTTTTTTCTTGCTTTAATCGTTTTTTTTTTAAAGGCTCAAATGGCCACAACCATTTTCTTAGGCCAATTTAGCCATAAAAAAATTTTGGCTGCTGAAACGCCATACCATTGGAGGTGTGAAAATTGACCTTGAACCCAAAAATTGGCTTTGTGTCGCAAGAATATCTCACCCTTGTAAATGCTCTAAGATAAAACACAACTTCGACACCATCGGAGCAATACTGCTAATAACAATCTAGCAACTTAAAGAATAATTTTGACTCACAAAAATTATACCGACCATCGGAGATGCTAATCATCGTAGGAGTATTTTGGGAGCCTCATTTTCAGCTATTCATATTTAATTTTTTGGCTTTTTGGATTATGGTCATAATATATTTTGAATCTGGTAGTAGTGTTTTGAGATAAATGTGCAGAATACATTTTGCAACAGAAGTAGAAAAAGAAAATGAGAAGTAGAATGAGAAAAACTCTGCCGGTGCTCATTTTGAATTCTTGCTCCAATTGTCAAATTTAAAGAATGCGTTTTGCCTGAATGTGTTCTGGATTTTGTCTGTTTAACCGCCAGAAGATAAAAAAGAGAACCTTAAAAGTGAGAAAACCTATCCGCCAAACATACTGATCTTTTGTTTTATATTACGTACTTGCACAAAAGTCGAGAGTTAGTATGTCCTCAATATCAAACATATAGTTAACTAATGTAAAACACAACCCATATTATTAGTATTAACTAATGGAACAAAAGTAATGTTCAAATTAACCCTAGGGGCTGGTGGTCAAAATGAGATGCTCCATTTTTAAAGATTTCAAGTTCGAAACTTCTTAAGTGCGTGCTATTAATTCCTTTGAGGTCAATTCATACGGAATTTTGTTTCGGCTTTAATTAGGCTTTCCGCAAATCGACGGTGGGAATATTAGGCCCCTATGATAGTCGAAGTGTGAGTAAATTGACCCCGACACTTAAGTTATCAAAAAGAAGTTATGTTGAAATTGCTTGTAGATTTCAAATATTTAGATCCCTCGTAAAACGACTTTAAGAGAAAGTCGAAGAAACTAAGCAATTCAATGCAATTCTGCAATTGTGTACAAATCCACATATGCATTATGCAGTTTTCCTTCTTCTTCTTCTTTTTTTTTTTCTTGTTTTCCCCTTGTAAAAAACACAAGCATATTTAAAATTTCGAATAAAACTAGTTAATGTAGAAAAATGAATTAATTTTTTTTTCAATAGTTTACTTTATAGGAAGTTACAATAGTGGAAATACATAAGACTAAT
Organism: Gaultheria prostrata; assembly: GCA_036023075.1. NCBI lineage: Eukaryota > Viridiplantae > Streptophyta > Magnoliopsida > Ericales > Ericaceae > Gaultheria > Gaultheria prostrata. Next base: position 28,807 of record JAXBDA010003657.1, read on the forward strand.
TTAGATTAGGCCCCATTCCACTAACTTAAAAAAATCAAAAAGCCAGCTTATTTTTAAAATCGAGACAGTCATTCTCTCACAATATATCACATAAAAAGTCGTGATAAGCTAAAAAGCCAAAAAACTCTTTAGCGGAACACCCCCTAGTACTACTGTAGTATATTATTGTGACTAAATGCAAGAAAGCGATTTTTCATTTTTTTCCACGTCTCTTTCTATCTTTTTTACTGTTTTTCTTACTTCTTTTTCTTTCTAATAAAACGGACTCTTATTATACCAGGTAATTATAGAAATTCTTCAGCCCAAGAGTTAGAATAACGAGTTCTTCATCACAGAATAACCACTTCGAATATCGAATCAAACATTGAAAAAAGTAGGATTTATTTTTAAAAGCCAAACTGCGCGCAGACAGACATTGAAAATCAATTTGAAAAAACAGAAAGAATAGAAGAAAGAAGAATGCAAGCATAAACCAGCATAAAACATATATCGATCTGAATACAATTGCAGGATATCAACAACAATTATTGTCACTATTCCCTCTCTATCTTTCATCCCTCCCCTATAATTTTTTTTTTCTTTTTTGATCTACTCATGCGTAGAGCTCTTGGATGCCGCACACTGCATCCCGGGATCGAGTCACATTCCCCCCTCTTCATGTAATAGATTAGGAATGACAAATGGCAAAAAAAAAAAAAAAAAATACACCTACAAACACTAAAATGAAAACACCAAACCTTTGGAAAATTACCAAATGATCAAACCCTCACAAGGAAAATGCTCAACTCAGGTCCATGATTCCCATCAGGGCTCAACATATACAAAGTCTCCGAGTCCTTGGACCCCACCACACGTTCAAAGTGGGCCCTCATGTAGGCCATCTCACCATCAGGCCCTTCCACGTCGGATTTCCCGGGTAAAACCCCAGCCCCCATCGAAATTGCCCTCAGTAATTCCATAATTTGCAAATCCTCCTCGTTAGCCTCTCGCTTCACCCCGTACCCGGACTTCTTCCCGTTACAGTACATCGTCCACAAGGGCTCTTCTAGTAATTTCGTCTTCTCTCTCTCGGCTCGCTTCTCGCACTCGAGGGCAATTCGGACCATTCCCATGCTCATTTCCCTCTGCAGAACGTTGGTCTGCATGGCTAGTTCCACCACCAGGGTTGGTAACGTGCGGGGGTTTTCTTGGATGGACAGATTTACCCTTCCTTTGCGGTACCCGAATAAGGTGCCGGTGACTTTGTTTCCGGATACGGAGGTCCGGTGGGTGTCGGGGAGGTGGCCGCCGGGTAAGGAGGGGAATTTGCAGGCTGGGGAGATGATGGGGAAAGAGCGGAAGACGGACCGGAAGACCCGGAATACTTTTACGGGTTTGTGCTTCTTTTTGTTGGAGGGTTTGACGAGGGAGGTTTGTTGGGAAGGTGGCGGCGGTGGCGGAGGTTTGGACGACGAGGAGGAGGAGGAGGAGAAGGAGGAGGAGGTGGAGGTGGGTTTTGTGTCTCCCATTTGCTGGAGGTTCAGGGCCAGCAATGGGAGATGGGAGATTGCTATGAGAGAGAGAGGTTTGGATGTGGAGATAGAATGTTGGTTTGAGGAATTCAGCCAAGGGCCTGAAATTGTGGTGGTTTAAGTTGGAGATTGGTAATAGTGAATTGTGAGGCTTTGGCTAGGTCTTCGGAACCTTAAAATGTGGGAACTCTGGCCTATAGTTTTACCAAATGGAAGATTTTTATTATGATAAAAATGTTACCGATATAGATCACCACAATACAAAGATTCGACATAGATGTGTCTAAAATCGATTGACTTTTATAGATCCCACATTTACTGTATAGGTCCACGTATATCGTATGGTTTCACTCATATTAGTGTTTGGATCTCTACACTTCTTTCTGTTTCCGTAGCAATATTCTTTCACCTTTCCGTGACGTATTTTAGTTGTATGCTTTCAGTATAGATTTGAATTTGAAAAACATATTGTGTAAAATGTAAGTGGAAGTATATCTTCTCATGTATGAGCTTCGTTTTTGGTTTTTTTTTTAGTATCTTAGCCCAAATTAAAGATTAAAAAAATTTAGAAACAATAGCTAGAGTGCATTATAGGTGCTTGGACTAAGACCCAATCCATTAATATTTTGAGCAAGAATTTCGATCCATCAATTGTAATTTTTTAAAGTGTAAGGTCAACTACTCGTTTTAATAGGACAAATATCATAACATAAAATTATATTTAAACTCTCCTGAAGCATCAGCGCCGAAAAGTTCGCATGATAAGGAGTAAGATGGTGATCGATGATGAAAAAAATATAAATAAAAATAAACGATGATGAGTTGAGAGATCTATTGAAAATATTTCAACAGATTAACTTATCTTGGTAAATTTAACTCTGCATCTTGAAAACAGAGGCATACAAAGATTATATTTGATAGATAACTTTATATGTTGAGATTTAAAACACACGTGGAGCTTAAATATGAACAGACAAAATAATTTGTTGAAATTTAAGACTAATTTAGAACATAAATAAAAACAAATAAGTTCATCTTTTGAAATTTAAGACAATTCAAAACGTAAATAAGAACATATAGTTTATCTGATGTTGAATCTTGCAGACGTACAAATAACATAATTTCAATTACTTCATCTTTTTTAATGTAATACTCACGCAGAGCATAAATATGAACTTATGTGTTGAGCATAAATAAGAACAAATAAGTTCATTTGTTAATTTTAGACTAATTCATAGCAAAAATGTGAATAGATAAAATCATTTGTTGAAATATAAGACGAATTCAGAACATAAATAAGAATAAATTAGTCTGTCTGATGAAATTTAAGAGTAATTCAAAGCATAAATATGAACATAAAAGTTTATCTAATGAATTTTGCAGACATGCAAAGAACATACTTCCAGAAATAACTCTATCTGTTGGAATTGGAATTTATTACATATGCAGAGCATAAACATGAACAAATAAGTTCATGTATTGAAATTTATGAATAATTCAGAGCATAAATAATAACAGATAAATTAAGCTGTTAAAATTGAAGACCAAACAGATAAACTTATCACTTTGCAACTCTAGGGTCTAAACAGATAAAATTATCTTTGTATATCTCCGGTCACCAATTACCAGTCACCAATCACCATCTTCTTCCTCAACACTATCATCTCCTACGCCAGACGCCGGCGACCAACTGGAGCCGACACCGACAACTTTTCCGCTAGCTCCACTTTCCGGCACCGATGAACTTTCCGGTGTCATTGACCGGCTGGCTCCAAGTTATCTAAAATAAAAAAATGAGAGGTATTTTTTGTCAATGTGGATTAGATGCTTTTGAAAATTGTTGGGTGAACTCAATGGGTCTCAAAATAAGAAAAATGGACTATAATGTCCCAAAGAAATTTCATATTTTTTGTGAATTGGTTTACACCGTACAATTTTTTTTTCTTGTGATCTTTTTTAAAGCAACATGAATTTTTTGAAAAATTAATAACGATGGTATGTTAGTCACAAAATGGTTCAGCGATTGGAGAAGAAAAGAGTAAAATAAAAAGATAGGGATGGTCATCTAAATATTGATCCACTCCGTTCCGATGGGGACAAAACTCAAATTTTTTTTGGCGTTTGAGTTTGAGTTTGGAAATGAAGTGCATGTTAGCATTATCTTAAAAAAAACTATAGTGCCAACATTAATTTTTGACTAACTAGTTCATATAAAGTGTAAAAAAGAATGCCGATGCATTTTGTTTCAAATTGGGATGCCGAAAAAAAATTTATTTTGATTTTTGAAAATTGGATGAGAGGCCGGACAGAACAATACCGGTTAAGGCCATCTCCAGTGGTGGAGCTAAACGCACAAAATTAGTCTGTCATTAGGACAGTTAACTAACATTTTTTTTTTTACACTTTAACAATATCATCGCAACACTCATTAACTTAACAATATATTTTGTCATAACAACATATAAATGGGAACACTTTTATGTCATATAATATCACATTTTTAACTCCACCACCGGAGATGGCCTAAGAGCCCCGATCCCTATTTAGAGTGGAGATTGTGTAACGACCCGTAATTTTCGGCCGATTTTACATTTAAATATTTAATTAAATAAAATAATTTTCTTTATTTTATAATTTTTCTTTAATGTTTAATTATTTTTCTTTTTCCTTTTAGTTATTTATTTCGCGCGATTTAGTCGCAAGACTACATGTATGTGTCGAGGGCTACCCGTTTCACCACCCGGAGCCCCGGGCTACCGTCCAACCACCCCATTCAATGCCCAAATACGAACGTAGTTAATTTTCACCTTCCAAACACCACCCACCTTAGTACTTAGACCAACTTGGTACCTTTGTAAGTTGGAAGGTACCACAAGTAAATGAGAGAGAGAGAGAGAGAGAGCCGGTTGAGAGAGGGAGGGGGAAGTACTTGCTTCCCAAGTGGGTACATTTGCCATGTGCAAAATACATGCACATGCCTAAAACCTAACCTAAACATTACCAATTTTGGGGGAGATGAATCTTTCCATTTA